>JAKSZT010053883.1:31248146-31357887 GCA_026826555.1 Tolypeutes matacus
TAAATAAATAAAATCTTTAAAAAAAAAAAAAAAAAAAAAAAATACAGTCTTAAGATATTATATTTGTAAATAAAAAATGGGTGTAAGAAAGACCTAAAACGATCTATCGGTGATTGATTCTTTTTTTTTTTTGGGTGATTGATTCTTAACCTTCTTTTGGTATAGACTCCTATGATAGTATGATGAAAACATGGCTCCTTGTTCCACACCCTCAAAACACAACAAAAATAAACAACAACACCTTTATGCTGGTACATAAAATTTTCTATTTTACCTTCAGATACCTCAAATGCCAACCATGAACCCCCTACAGGTCCAGAGACCACACAGTTAAGGAATTATGAATTTTTATTCTTTTTCTTGCATTTTCCCATCTAACTATTTTCTGATTTGTCTCTGATCAAGGCTATCATAAAAACAAATGGCGAACAAACCACCTTAAATTATTTTCAGTCTGCTCCAATATCATCAATATTTCTAGTCTCAAGAAAGAGGCTAACTCTACATTTATGAGTTAAATGTAGCTGAGCTTCACGTAGGTAAAATAAGTTTAAAGAAAATCTATTACTTTGGGTACGAAATCATTGTAAAAGGGACCTTTTGATGAGGTTACTTCGGTTAAGGTGAGCCCCAGGATTAAGGTGGGTCTTAATCCTATTACTGGCATCCTTTACAAGCAGAATGAAACTCAGATAGAGACAAAGTCATGGGAAACAAGGAGCTGAAATTCAACAGAAGCTGGAAGAGAACTGAGAGGCCAGGAGGGGCCACCACATGGATTGTGATGTGACAGAGGTGCCAAGGACCAAGGATCACCAGCAACCAGCCCCAGAATGCCCATTTTGGGGAAGAAAGTATCAAGTATGGCCTTAATGACACCTTGATTTGGACTTTCTCATAGCCATAAAACCATGAGCTAATAAATGCACATTGTTTAAGCTAAAAGAAAAAAGAAAAAAAAAGAAAATACGTTTCGTTGTAGAAGAGCAAATGAGGAAATCTGCATGAACTTAAAACCAGTACCTTACACCAGTGTCTTCAGTTACCAAATCACGATCCTTGCCCTGGTCATAGCTCTCAGATGATGTTTCGGCATTTTCTATAAGAGACTGCATATCACTTGCAAATAAATTTGGTCGCTTCCTCTGTGACTTAGGACCAAATGTAGTTTCAAAACTTTCAGTATCAAGAATATGCACTTTTGAATTCTAAGAGAAAAGGAGAATTATAGGTAAAACTAAGGGAAGCTCTGGGGAAAAGCAAAAACTTAAAACCTACCGGGGAAAGGCTTTCTGCTTTTATTTTTCCAAAATCAATAAAAATATGGATTCAGCCTGGTTTCAAATCAGAAATGCTTATTTAAATAATATAAGTACTTGTTCCTCTATTGTGAAGTTCTGTAAGTTTCCTTGGAGAAATTCAAAAGTAATACGGATAAAGCAAATATGAATAGTTGTGTAAGACCTGCCAAAAACTCTGCTTTATTTCATTTATCATAAACTTTAGTCAAATGTAATTAAGGCTACAATGATGAAAATTAACTTATCTTTTCTGATCACTTCTTTGAGCTTTCAAACAAGTGCATAAAATTCGCCAAATTCACAGATTTTGTCAAGGACAATCATACTCAAATCTGTGTTTTTTTTTTAAACCAACTGTAAACGCCAGCTTTTTCTTGGAAGTTCATTTCTTTCATGGCTAAAAGGAATTGCTTGTTTTGTAAGATGCATTTTAGTTTCAGATAACATTTTTCCTAATTTAGGTAACGTTTTTATTAAACGCACATGGAAAGTCTTCAGATGAAAAACATCTAGCAAAAGTCCAAAATAATAGTTTAGATGTGATAAAAGGAACCTGATACTAACTGGAACTTGATGTGCCTGTAAAGGAGTTACAGGCATAGGAATTTTTGAAGCAGGATAAAAGTCAAAGTTTGAGTTAGGATCTATCACGTAACAGAATGTTAACAGCAGGCAGAGAAGATCCTCAAAAAAAAAAATCCTCTGGCCCTGGGTGGCAGTCTGTCTGTAAGTACCAGCTACTAAACACAGGAGGACAGAGCAACCACCGTGGCTACTGAACTTTAACAGATCTCCTTTCCAACATCTAAAGATCCTTAAGCTAGTATCGTTTTCTCAGCTAGATTCCCAACCCAGCTCTTGCTACCTTCCACCCAAGGAATGTCCCCAAACAGAGGAATCACATTTTACACGGGAATTAGGTTCTAATATCACTGGGTCAAAACAAATATTATCAAAATTATCCTGGACAAATCCCTTAAATAACCTATAATGTACACTAAACATGGTTTTGTGTCCTTAACCCTATACATTAATATGTACAATGCAATAATACAGTAACATATAACAATAATGTACATACGGAAAATATTACAGTATTTTTACTATATGGCTATGGAGGTATAGAATTATAATACACATATAGCTGAGTATTCAAAAATTAAAATCATACCTGATTTGACTCCACTGTGCAGAAAAGTCTCTGGTTTAGATTTTATAATGAGTGGTAGATAGCACAGTAAAATAAAATAAAGTTTTTTTCAGTCAAAGCAGCAAACACTTCACTCTGAGTACCTTTCTGTATCAAAATACTAGCTGACCACTGCTTTGTGTAACATATCAGCTACTTAAGCATTGAATTCTAGAAGCACTAAACAACTAGAAGGGGAAACAAAGCAATAAATCCATAATAGAACCTCTCTGTTCTTCTCATAAACAGAATTCAATAGCTTGTCAAAAGATGGCTTTAGGGAGAACAAAGAGAACAAGGGAAATGAGCAACTTGTCTGTGGTTCATGAATTACACTCAAGTGTTTCCCTGAGAGAAAACAGTCATTCCACTAATACGTGCCATTCTTCTAGTCCATCATAAAACAAGTTTTGCATAACTGACAAAACCTGACGCAATAATCAGGCCTTGGTTTTTATTTTGTTCTGCAAGTAAACACTTTTCTTTGAACTGTTTAATCCATGTATATAGTCCATGTTTTCTTCTCTCCTTTTAATGGAACTGAAGCACCCTTTCCTTCAGCTGGGAAGAATCTCCAAGGATCTCAAGAAAGGTGAAAGCACACAACACCAAAGGTCTCCTACCAACCCAATCCTAATTGTATCTATTTCGAGAGTTGGATGGAATTGCCATTTAATGAAACAACTTGGCCTACTCCCTCAAAAATAATAAAAAACAATACTACCACTAGTAGTTATTATCTATTTAGCTCTTATCTTGTGATACACTATGTGTTTACTATGTGCCAAGGGCTTTACAGACATTTAACCTGCATGGAATCACCAAGGAGGTGGGTTATCTTCACTGTACAGCTCAAGACGGAGCCTAAATAAGGCCATAGAAAAGGGTAAAAGCAAGAATTAAAATTCAGGTCTGACCCCCAAAACCTCTGCTTTTACCCACCATGCTACTATATCTCCCTGACAAAATGTGATTCATACTACAAATGAGTCCCCTAACAAAGGTGAAAAGAGAAGTCTCAGAAAGTCTGTCCCTACTTCAGTAAAGCCACTTTTCTTTAAGGAAAAACAAAAGACAAATATGTTAGGGAGAGATTTGTGTGGGGTGTGCCCAAGAAATTCCATTGCCAGGGGCATCCTACATCTTACATGAGGCTGGATTCGATCATGGAGAAGGGACATTGGTAACTTGCTTTGCTTCATGACAACTTTGTATGGATCCTTCATAATTGTATCCATTTCCTCTTGAAATTTTTGTAATGATGACTGCTTAATCACACGTGTGTTGCCTGTTTTACAAATAAAGAATGTTGTCATTTAATAAATAACTCATTTTTACTTTTGCATCCATGTTCACAATGACACAGTGAAAGGCAGACTCTAAGTTACCCTCGTTCACCCAAACACCTGATCCATCCATCCTATTTTCAAACTAAAAGGGAGAAAGAGAAAAAAAAAAAAAAAATGCCTCTCCTGCATTCATACACTATGAACTAATCTACCAACCCAGACACACAAAAGGTTTCAAAAGATTTCCAAGCCCAATTTAACTGGATGAAAGTAAAAAGTAAACATCACTGAATGGAACTGAGATTTGACAAATGTCCTACTTCCTGATAGATCTGGCAGAGAGATTTGGAGCCAATCACAGCTGATCAGTTAGTACGGACAGAGAATTCTGAAGCACAGAAACTTTAAGCAGAGTCTTAATTACTATTTTCAGGATTTTGAGGATCTGAAGGAACTATTAAATTAATAAAAAATCCATGCAAGGGAACAAAATCCAGCCATATAATACTACCCGGAGAATTCCATATAAATTAGAGATTCTGAAGAAAAAAAAAATGTATTCACTAAACAGCATATCATAAATGCAAGACATCAGGATAATGATGATGGTGATGGTGGTGATGATGGTAATAATGATAGTAGTTAATGTGTATGTTGTGTACTCACTATTGGCTACGCTTCATTTTAAGCACTTTCCATGTATTAAGACATTTAACTACCATAACAGTCCGGTTAGACAATACTATTTTTATCATTTTAGAGATAAGGAAAGTGATGAACAAGCTGTTACATAAATGGCAGAACTAGGATTCGACCCCAAGCAGTCTGGATCTAGAGTCAGAGCTCCTACAAACCATGCGAAATGCCTGTCAACGGAATTTTTTTTGACACTTTTCTGTGTTGCAGTATCCTGGGTGGTATCCTATGAAAAGATGAAGTGCCCGCACACTTAACAGTGGCTAAGGAAAAGGTCAAAAGCCAGACTGAATGAAGGCTGAGCTTCCAAAGGAACAAGACATGATCCCAGCTGAACCTCTGGTAATACTTTGTCACTCAGTTCAAACACAGCCCCATTAATAAGAAGTTTTGGGAATGGATGTGGCTCAAATGGTTGGGTGTCCGTCTCCCATATGGAGGGACCTGGGTTCGATCCCTGGGACCTCCCGGTAAAAAAAAAAAAAAAAAAAAAAGTTTTCCAGAAGAACTTCAAGCTAATGCATCTACTCTGCTAACTAAAGGCACAAAGATGCCTACAATGCCACTTCTCAAATGTAATCTCTCCAAGCAACCAGAAATTAAGAGATGGAAGTTCCAAGGTCTGTTAATGCGAGTCATTAAGGATGACCTTATCTCACAACTAACAATGATGAGCTCTCTTCAAAAAGATATTATTTATGAAATCTACCTACACTACCTTTCTCAGCACTTTTTTTTTACTATGGCTACCTATCTTATATTATCCTTGTCAGTTCCACTCATCAAAAACTCCTGCCCTTTAGGTACCTGAGCAGTCTACCCTTTTCCATATAAGCACACGTTTTCTAGAGCAAAAACAACAGGGGGTAATACTCACCAAACCACTTAATATTCGGCTCCACTCTCGCCACTGTGCCAGAAGCCACTGTTGATTGGTATTGCAGGGGCTTGATCACTTTACCACGACTGTTCCTAAATTGAGGAAATAACAGATTTTGGTTGAACACAGAAGGCAACAGCAAAGTTTGGTTTACAGAAAACCCTTTCCATCAAAAGGAACTTTTTTTTTTTAAAAAAAGATCATGAAATACAGATTTCAGTAAACAAAAAGTATTTCTATATTTGAAACAGATTGCCCAAAAGCTATTTAACTTCTTGCAACAGAGCACATCATGATTTCTGCTAGATGAATAACAAATAATGCTGAGTTTAAAAATCTGTTTACTGTTTGTTTGCTTTAAAAAAAAAAAAAAAATCACATACTTAAGTTTTTTGAGTAATTAGTTGATGGCTGGTTTAAATGAATTTTAAGTAGAGGGTGATTTATGCTGGAACTCAAAATTCTAAAACAAACTGCAAAGTAGGTGACTAAGGCTTTCAGATTAAGTTCATTGACATTTGTGTGTTTAGACATATCTTTTAGAATGGCTGAAGAATCTAATTATCAAACAAATTAAGACCAGCTAGTAAAATGCCACATTCCACAAGTCTCTGTGTAGAGGCTGCCTCAGCAGAACTCCAGAGTTGCAATGAGTTTCCAAGTGCCAGAATGTTGTGATCTAAAGTTTGGCATTAAAAGAATACGTTTTTCAGCTGCTTTCATAACTACAGTCCTATAGCCTTTGTTAAAGGAAAACAAATTTGTATCTGACAGATACCTAACCTTGAGATTTAACGTGCCATTGGTGAGGCCAAGGCTGTGAGGGAGAAGACCTCCCATTATTGTGGAGTACTATAACACCATCACTTTTTCACTACACACTACCTGTGTCCTTAACCAACAATGAACAATTTATCATAATAATACCCATGTACAATTTTGATGGTAATGATATTTGAAAATATACTATTCTATGCGGGGAATATTTGGTGGGAACATCAAAAGGCCTCAGCTAAGGGCACGAAGGAAAGGGGAAAAGAATGGCAGCAGCCAATGCTCACCTGCGCTCCTTCTGCCTGTACATATTTAGGCGTCGGATTGTGGCCCGGTCCCTCATATTTTGGCCTCCTGCTCCTTGCACTCGATCTAGGAGAGGCAGAAATAGCACACTATTTGACAACCAAGTAGTGTAAGTATGATCATTGCTTAAAACATACTAACTAGCTCACCCAAACCTGGGAAGCTGCCTCCTCACCACAAAATCTCTACTTCCTCCTTATTTTGCTCCAAAAAAATTATTTAAACTACATGATACAACAAGTGACCCAATCTTTGATTTTTTAATGAGATTGTTTGGTAATGACAATAGCTAATATTTTGTGGGTACTAATTGTGGCACTATGCTACTCACATTATAGGCCTTGTCACATTTAATTGAACCAATAATCCTAAAAAGATGGATACATAATCCCCATTCTGCAGCCTCAGAAACTGAGGAACAGTAGTCAGATAACTTGCCCAAGATCACACAGCTACTAAATGGCAGAACCAGAATTTGACCCAAGCAGTTGGTTGGTCACCACTTATGCTCTTAAGCATGAAGTGGCCCACCTCTGTGTGTCACTTTAACAGATAATGAGGACCTGCTATGTGCAAAGGCACTGTGGAGACTACAATTTTGGTATGTAGGTGTATGAAACATCTAATTTTAGTTTAATCAACTGTTAAATAGGTAGCAACTCTTGCCTTACATCTCAAGACAGAGGAGGACTAATAAGCAAAGTTACACTAGCCTGGCTTCTCATTTTAAGAGCCCTTCAAAACACTCATCTATTCAGAAAGCAGATTGAAATGACAGGAGGGTCAGTGGCTCTGCTACTAACGTCCCCTATTTTGGCTCAGTCTCCTCATCTATAAAATGATAATTGCTAAGGGCCTCCTGGGCCTAACATTCTAAGATTCCAGTCTATGCAAGGAATACTTATCAAGCAAGGAAAACGTGGAAAAACTTTAAATCATGTTCAATGGAAAGGACTGCTCCCCAAAGGCGATTTGTTCATCCACTCATTCTCTGGGTGGAACCTTGTCAGAAGTAATACACAACCCTCAAAATATCTTTACTGAAGCGACCATATTTGTTCTGTAGAGTTTTCTATGCTTGGATGGGAGGATGATTCCAAGGGCCAAATCTACAAGCTCCTTCTCATTTAGATGATCAAAGCTAAGGTGACAGACCAGGTGTTGTGTTTTTGTAAAAGGCCTGCGGCCTCTGCCTACAGCACTTTAAAGCCGGCTTTTCTTAACTTCTAGCAAATTCCCCAAGCAGGAAAGCTGAAACCATCTAACACTTATATCTACGGAGCAAAGGGACTTCGACCCCTGACCTAACACAGGAACAAAAACAGAGCAAGTTTAACTGGTCCTTTCCGCATGCAGCTTTTCCCAATCTGCATCTCAAGCCCGAGAGTCCCCAAGACTGACAGGCCTGAGTGCTCAGTTTCCCTGTCAAGTGTCTGCGCTTTGGCCTGACAGGCGCGCAAAGATGTCAGCCCTCCTGTGTTCCCGCGCGAACAAAACACCCTAAATGTAACTTTCCTTTCTCTTATCCTCAGTAGCCAGCCAGCTCGAGGCTCACGCCAAGCCAGACCACTCAGGTGCCCCTCCTCCCCCGCGCTCTCTTTACAGCCCTCCCCCAGGCTTCCTCCAAGCTCCACCCTCGGCGAGCCCCCCTCCAGTACCGGGGTTCGTGCTGGCCTTGGAGGGGTTGATGGTGCTCCGTCCTTTGTACTTAGGCTTCACCATCTTGCCGGTGGGACGGAGGACGAAGCCGGGGCCGAGAGCAGGGTCTGTCTTACGTCGGGTAAACCGAACAAACCAAGGAGAAACGACTCGCGTGAACCGCGCAGGACCGCATGTGCAGCAGTCCGCGTCACTTCCGCTCGCTCCAGCCCCTTCCCCTGCGCGACTTCCTGCAAGCGCGTGGCCTGCGCCGCCACACTCCTGGCTCCGCCCCCGCCCCGGCCACTTAGACTTCGCCCTGCGTTAGTCCCCGCCCCTCTCTTTCCTAAGCAACCGCCAAGCTGTCCTTCCATAGCAACCGCCTAGTTACCCTGGACGCACGGCTCGGCGGTCCTAGTTTGGTCCACCCCCGAACAAAGAAGCGTCTTCCCAGGCCAGTGGCACAAGCTAAAGTTTAATTATCTTTTGAATTTGTCCTCTAAGCCCTTGCAAAAGTAACCTACCACACAGTAGCCAAATGTCAATCAGATCGTGTCACTCGTCACTCTGCTTAAACTCCATCAGGTCATCATCATTCAGAATTTAGAAGGGAGGGCGGGAGAAAGGAATAAAGAAAGGGAGGGAAATGTACAAAATAAAGTTAAAAAAAAAAAAAGAAAGAAAGAAAGAAAAGGAGGGAAGAAGGGAAAAAGCAAAACAAACTAAATTCCTTACCATCCCTACAGAATTCTGTCTGATCTGGCTCTTGCCTGTTTATTTCATGTGTACCTCCCTCCCTCAGGTTATTCTGACATTTATACTCCTATGTTCTCTCTGCCAGGATCACTCTTTCCCTGAATCTTTGCATAGCTGTTTCCTTCTGTTCATTCAGTTCTCAGCTTAAATGTCACCTACCGGTAGGGTTGTAATTAGCAAGTAAGAATACAGAATGCCCAGTTACATTTGAATTTCAGATAAGTAACAAATAATTTTTAGTATAAGTATATCCCAAGTATTGCATGGAACATTCTTACACTGAAAAAAATTATTTGTTGTTTATCTGAAAATGCAAATGTAACTGGGCATCCTGTATTTTATACAGCAACTCTTCCTACTGGGAGAAGCCTTTCCTGCCTAATTTGTCTAAATCAGCCACTATTACCCTCCTACGGTTATTCTTTTTTTTTTTTTTTTTTAAGATTTTATTTATTTATCCATTTATCCCCCCCTTGCTGCTTGTGCTCGCTGGGTCAGCCAACCACGCCGTGCGGGCGGGCCTGCCCTCACCAGGAGGCCCCGGGAACCGAACCCAGGGCCTCCCATATGGTAAACGGGAGCCCTACCGACCGAGCCACAGCCGCTTCCCTCCTACGGTTATTCTGTTACATTATTCTGTTTTATTTACTTCATGGCATTTATCCCTAGCTGAGATTTTATTAGTTACAAGTTTACTAGCTGCTTCCCCCAAACTAAAATGCAAACTTGTTGAGTGCAGGGCTTTGTAAGCTTGTCCACTGCTATGTCCCCAATGCTTGAAACTGCACACAATACAGTAAGGCTCAATAAACATTTGTTGAATGAAGAAAAGTATAGATGAAATTGCCTCCTGATCAGTAGGATATAGTAGGTTCTGTTTATACCAGCCAAAATAGTCTTTAGATGCCAGTGTTTCAACCAAAAGCGCTCCCTTCTTTCATGGTGCCTCAAGGTGTTAAGAAGTAAGTGCTCATCACTGTGTCCTCAGGCCAGGCCAGAGAAGAGATGGTTAATCAGGAGGAAGGGTGGGTTCGGGCCTATGGTGAAGCTCATTCCATAAAAACAAACAACTTGTTATAAAGTGAGGTGCTCTAATTGAGAGAGGGATGACTACATCTTTATTTTTCTGACTCTGAAGCAAACATACTCAAAAAAATTCTTTCTAGAGCAAAAACAGGCCATGTCCTAGACATGAGCAGGAAATATCTTTGTTCCCTTGAGTCTCACTTTTATTGCCCCAAGGGCAAGTATCAGGAGATTAAACACAACTTTGCTAGGAAGACCCTGACCCTGACCGGGTATCCAAGAAATTTCTGAGAGCTGGTCGGAAACAACATTATGCTCAGTGAGGATCCAACCATGCTCCCTTCTTCCACAGTCGCTTTGGTCCCCCAAAGGAGGGTATAATAGCCCAGAGAGAAGAAATTAATGTATTTCTGATGCCTCATCTTGGTGCAAACAGAATAAACACGAATGGCAAAAATCAGCCCATGAGCTCATTCAGGCTTTGATCACAGACATAATTTCATTATGAAATTTCGAATCAGCCTGTTGTGAAGTCTTGCCAAGGAGTTTCATTTTCCCAGATGATATGGTGGGTTATTTCTCTCCTGTTCTCATACTCTGCTTGTATTTATCATACAAACTCTCCATCTATTTTTATCTGAGCCATCAATCCTTTTACAACACTAGTTGCCAATCCCAGCAACCCAGCTCAGTGCTACCAGCAGATAATAAGCTTGATGGAGGTAGGTCAAGCTAAAGCTATTGGTTTAATTTGCCTGCCCTGCTTACCTCAATTGTGCTACAGTGACTATTTTTCACTCTCCTTCTTGATGTCATGCTAACCAGAGGAGGCAAGAGGCCTCTCCAGGCCTTCAGTTCCTCAACTTTAAAGCAGTCATAATCATCTGACTGCCCTGAAACATCACAGTAGTGAGCATATGAATCAAGGTACATCAAAGCATTGCAGGCATAATATACACCATACAGGTAGGGTGTGCTCTCCTGCCTTTCACACCCATGCTTGGCTCCTCATTCACTGGACCCTTGTTCCTGGTAACCACCAGTTTGTTTGAATGGGAAGGTCCCAGCAGGCACTGGTCGGCTGAAAATGCCACCTTCCAGAAACAATCCTGAGCCATGCACTAATAAGAAAGAGCAGATTGGTGTATTCATAAGGGGCAGAGGCTCTTGACTTTGCTTTCTTCTTCATGCTGTAAAACCTTTGTTATTAGAGTATAATGGACAAGCAGCAGCAACGTATATAGTGGCCTTTTTCAAAGGATGGTCTGAGGACCACCAGCCTCAAAATCACCCCAGGGGGTTTTTTCAAAAATGCAGACTCCTGAGTTGCATCCCAAAGCTCCCTCGGGGGGTGGGGCCCAGAGCGCCTACATTTTAGCAATCTCCCCAGGTGATTCTTTTTAATACATGGTTTGAGGTTTTTCCGAAAAGCAAAATCTTTCCCAAAAGTCACCCTGAGGCTTGCTGACCATCTGACCAGCAGGCAGCCGGAGAAGATACAGCTCCTTTCCCACTTACTGTAAATCCTCTCACTTTTTCTCAGCAGATCCCGGGTGAGGAAGGCTGTAGTAGTGTCTAATGTACTCTGAAAATATATGTCTTGGCTCTGCCCCAAATGCCTTGATATTTATGCTGTAGCCGGAGGGTCGTTATCCTTTGGCAAAGCTCATTGTAAGGCCATCAGCTCTTAATTAATGCCAGCTTGTTGGTTTATGCTTCCCAGTCGAATTGAGAGCAGAGGCTCCCCTACTCCTTCCCCTTGTGTCTCTCCTCTGGCAAGTCCATGATGTATTGACTCCTGCCTGCAGGGTCCAAGAGCTGGGTCCTTGGAGTGGCTGTTGCTCAATGGGAAACGGTTCCTAGTCCCAAAGCAGGAGGCTCTGGAAGCTTGGATGAACAGGGAAGGACTTGGAATATGTTTTCAGGGTAAACCTTAACGGTTTACAAGCAAATACAAGAAAAAGAAGGTGTATTAAATTGGAGCGCCATGGGCCAGATTGCTTTCAGTCTTCAGTTTAGGGTGCCTGTGTCCTTCTGGGCCACTGGGAAGTTTTTGGACAAGGATATATCAAGCTAGTGGGCTGGCTGGTTTGAGAAGGCTTACCTCTGGGAACTCCATTAAACTTCTCTTCATAGATGGTGTATCTGGTCACCACTTCTAAGTGGGAAAAACAGTCCTTATTAGTCTTGGCATTCATCTCATTGCAGGGTAAGGAGTGCTTCAAAAAGATCCCGAGATTAAACTTTGGAAAATCATTTTGCTCCTTTCCATCGCCAAAGCCCTGTGGTCCTCAGCATATCCCTCGTAAGAAAATCTGAGAAACAATTTTATGAGATGCTATTAATGGCCTCTAATTTTCAGCCTGGTTTAGATGACTCGAGGTTGCTGGCTGTATCCTGAGAAATGAATCCAGAACACACTGATGTGGGAATTTAAAATGCAATTCCAAATTGTAGCTAATTGTTTAAAGTCCAAGGGGGCTGGAGGGCCCATATTAAGTCAATTTCCCAGGATCAGTGTGTTTCCTATTACATTTGATATCACTCAGTCCAGTGAGCCTTTCAATTTTTAAACTGTTAGACTAAATCTTTGTGTAATTCTTTATTTCCTCATCTCCTGCCCACCTCTCCCCTTTTTCCTTAGGAAAACACTTTTTTAAAATGTTCACTGGGTCCCTTGGCTTGCTTGCAGAAGAATAAAATCACTTTAACAAATCTGAAAAGTCAAATCCTGAACCCAATGTGTCCAGGAGAGCTGTCTTTCAGAAGGGCCAGTCTTGCCCCAGGGACAGTTTCTGTCCAGCAAGACGCTAAGGTTTTCCCTGGCTTCCTCTATCTCACTTGCTCCCCTGTCCGGTCTAGTCTAGGAACAAAATCTTATTTCGAAAATAAAGGAGATTCAGGCTGAGGTGTGGAAGAAAGGTAGGACAAATACCTTCTCAAGCAGTACAGGAAAACAGGTCAAAACCTTGATTTATGTCCTTTTTAGAGCCTTGATTCGAAAAATACCAGTCTATCTGTGATGTTTAATTTCATGTGTCAACTTGATTAGGTTATGGTATCCAGTTGTCTGGTCAATCATGGGCCTGCTTGCTACTGTGATTGTCTTTTATGGATGAGACTTGCATCTATAATCAGTAGATTGTATCTACAACCAACGAAGGAGATTGCCCTCAGCAATATGGGTAGTCTTCCCATCTAATCAGTTGGGGGTCTTAAAAGCCAGAACTGAGGGTTTCAGAGGTCAGAAGAATTTTGGCTTCAACTTCAGCATTGGCTCTTGCAGGAATTTCCAGTCAGCCAACTTCCCCTGGGGAGTTCGGACTAAGGACTCCACCATCACCTTTATCAAGAGTTTCCAGCTTGCATCCTCCCTGTAGAGTTTGAACTTGCCATCCCCAATGGTTGTATGCATCAATTCCTTATAATAAACCTTTATATATATATAGTTCTGTTAGTTCTGTTTCTCAGGAGAACTCTATTACATCATCACTCCTTCATCCCAGGAAAAAGCAATCCTTCCAATTTACCATGTATCCCAGATTGGAGGACTCTTCTAGTTGCTTCTAGATAAGAGATGTTTGCTTCCAGCCAGAGCTGGGCAAATCCCCCTGGATGACTGGCCACAGTGCCCAGGACTTGGAGACGCAGGTTTCTGCTGCATCTCCTCCCTCCACTCTACACACACACACACACACACACACAGGCATGAACCAAGTAGCCTATCTCCTAGGGCAGAGGTAGGGAAACTACAGTCTGCAGGCTGCCTGTTTTTGTACAGCCCACAAGCTAAGAATGGTTTTTACATTTTAAATGGTTGGGAAAAAAAACAAACTTAAGAATATTCTGTGACATGAAATTGCATGAAATTCAACTTTCAGTGTCGATAAAGTTTTATTGAACACAGGCATGTTCATTTGTTTACACGTTGTCTATGGCTGTTTTTGTGCTACAAAGACAGAAATGAGTAGCTGTGACAGGCACTGTATCGTCTGCAAAGCCTAAAATATTTATTACCAGCCTTTTACAGAAAAAGCTTGCAGACCCCCATCTTGGGTTCTGGTGTGTGTTCTGTATTTCGAACAGCCATATAACGCACTATTAGCAGATTGTGTATTTTCCATTGCCCTCTGTTGCCTAGCGCAATATGGAAGGACATTTCATTTTCTTCTGCTCTAGGGATTCAAATGAAGGGGTCCAGAGTAAACCCAAGCTACACATCTGAATATAGCTGAGGCTTTGTTGGGCCAGCAGGGGGCACTCTGCAAAAGTGAAATTTCATGGGGAGGGGGCAAAGGGAGTTTGGGCTCAAGGAGAAAAAGGGGTCTTGGGGGAGCAGCACTGGTCTGTCAGTCTCCTGGCCAAGCTGGGATTTCTTTTTTTTCTGAGGCTGAATGAAAAAGGAACTTTAGGCAGAGGTCCAAAGAGCCCCTTACTCCAGACACTGCGACAGGCTTTAGTGATCTTGTGGCAAAGCATGACCCATAGTAGAAAGGACAGACTCTCTGCTTTGCACCACGTGGTTCTGGTGCATTGGGGTCTTCAGGGACCGCGCCTGGGGTGGACAGCTTCAGGAGTGTCACGGGGCAGCACTCAGGGCACTGTCGTGGAGGGCACTGGCAGCTGGCAGGAGTAAGGCAGACTTCGGCAGCTTTGTGGGCACTGGACACTGGTGAGGCCAGAGTGAATGGTGTGGAGAGGCCTGGTAGGTGCCCCTGAGGAGTACTGGTGAGCACACGTGATCCATCCCCTGGGAACCCCGCCACCACCCTTCTCCCCTCTCCAATAAATGAGAGAGATCTGAGCAGGCTGGGTATCATGGTACACAGGTAGGGAAAAGGACTTGCAAGAAAAAAAAAGTGAGATTTCACACAACTGGTCAGTAACAGAGCCAAATGACCTGGTTTCAAATCCTGGCTCCACTATTCATTAGCTGTGTGCCCTTGACCACATCACTTACTGTCTTTGTGTCTCACTTTCCCCACCTGTAAAATGGGCATAATAATGGTCTCCACCCCACAGGGCTGGTAATGCAAGTAAAGGACTTAGGCTAGTGTCAGCACTCTATAGAAGCTTGCCTTGATTGCTATAAGAATGTTTCCAACTGTACCCACAGGCCTGTGAGGCTTGGGAAAGGGTAGGAATGTCACAGTGACTCCCACAGTCCCTGATCTCCAGAGCTCACATTTGGCTGTCCGTAGAAGCACAAAAAGGGGAGCAAGTCCTGGTGAGAGGTGTTTCTTTGCTGAGGAAGAGCAATTTGATCTGGGCATGAAATATGAGTAGAAGTTGCATCGATGGGAACAAGCATTTTAGGGAGAGGGCAAAGGCACTGACATTTAAAAGTTCCTTGTATTGGGCACCATTGAGTAGTTCTGAGTAGAAGAGTAGATGGGGTGGGGGGTGGGAGTGGCAGGAGATGACCCTGGAAAGTTCAGTTGTCACAACCAGTTGTGGTCAAGTAACAAAAAGATGAAAGTCAGGATGCTTTTGCCCCAAGGCCCCAGTGAACTTTGATGCTGGCTTCATTTTCACTCTCAGAAGGAGAAAGGAGTAACACTATCAATAAGTCTGCTCTCCAGGGCAATATCAGAATAAACCCATTCAAGTAGGACCTTTTCACTTGCTTACTCATTTTTTTTTTTTCATTCAAAAACCATCTAACCTGTGAAAACAAAGACAAAAGCAGATGGACAAATATTCACAGGACATATGGACAAGGCAAACCATGGCTATGAAGAACCAGTGGCTACACATCAAAAGGAGAGCAGAAAGAGGAAGACAAAGGATGGTGATGGGAGATATGGGACAGTAAGCGTTCCCTGGGAGAGCAGAGATACCCAACCCAGCCAACATGGAAAGGAATCAGAAGGGACCAGAATGGTGAGGCAGATTTGGAAAAGAAAAAAAAGAGAGAGAGAGAGAGAGAGAGAGAGCGAGAGAGAGGAGAGAGGAGGGAAACAGGAGAAGAGTAAAACACAGGAATGTTTGCGAGAAATTGAGATGCAATATCTGTGGACATTTTGTTGGTTTGGTGGCGTGAAAAGAATGGTAAATATGTGCGGTAGGCAAATACTTTGCACAATAAAATCCCTTGTGTGTCTGAATGTGAGGGCATATGAGAAATTAAGCACAGTCTATTAACAATGGTCCTGCCCATGGGAGAAAGACCAAGTATATGTTCAAAGCACTTGTTGCCAGAGTCACCAAGCCCCTGGGGCATATCCAAAGTCTGAGCCAAATGGGTTATGTGTCTCAACCTGGCACAAAGCAGCTACTGGGCCATTGTCAGGTGTTTCTGTCCATCGTGGGGAGGTGCTACACCCTCTCTCCACTCTGGGCCCAGCCCTCAAGTTGGCCACAGAGAGGTGGCTCTGGCTTCAGGCCACTCCCAGGGACTTCTCCCTTTGGACTTGCTCTGCCCTGGTCTCTGTAGTTCCACCATGAGTCAAGGGCAGTCCAGTGCCCACTGAGATGTGGTTTCCTCATGCTTCAGGCAGTGAAGAGCACAGAAGCAAAATGCTGGCTAAAATCAAGAACCAAATGAAAAGCCCTCGCAGAGAAATCTAATGATGCAGATGCACAAATTAAAATGTTGGGTTCCACAATCATGAGCCTGCTCTTCACTTGGCCTTGATACTGAGTCCTCTCCCTGAGGATCCTCCAGGATGAGATGGTGAAGTTCAACTGCCCAAATGGCTGTCCTCATGTGTCCACAAGGCAGGCCTGAGGCCAGCAGAACCGCAGCTCGCACCAACCCAACAGCCCCAGCCTCTTCCCATCTCAGTGTCTTGCTCCAGCTCCCAAGCCTTGAGAGGACACTTCCCATGGTCCTTGGGATTGTGGCACCCTCACTGTCACCACCTTTGCCAAGTGAGACTGCCAGGGCTGGCCTGGGAAAGTATCTCTATTTGTTCCTTGAGCTGCCAGCTTGCTTGACAGGCTTGGATCTCATCAGGCTGTTCCTGCATCTCCTTACCTCCTCCCCTGCCTCAAATCCCTGCTCCCCCTCCTCCTGTTCCCCTGCCCTGAAGGCTGCCGGCTTATTCCTTTTGGAGATGAACTCATTGTTGACTTTAACTCACTTCGATGTTTCCCAGGGAAGCATGCTGGCGGGAGGCCCACCCCAGCTCCTTGAAGAAGACAGCCAGGCCAATGCCAAGACTGGGTGCCAGGGGCTTTGGAACTGCCAAAATGCCTCCCATTTTATGGACAAGCCTGGCTCGACCTGAAGACATTCCAAGTATTTAATCAGCAGCCCGTGGTACATATTGGGTTGCAGAGGGAGCCCTCACAAGTCAGTCCTTTCAGGAGACAAAACTCAGCCAGAGGAAGGAGCTGGCCTTCTCCATGGGCCAGGCTGATGCTCAACAGATGGAAAAAGTACATCCCAATAACAATAATCAATAATCAAAGCCTGGCAGCCACCGTGGTCTGGCCTGAGGGGCCCTCGGGGGGCTTGGCTCTGCCCTCCTTCTCACACGAGACTGAGTTCAGCCAGGAATTCTCTCACCCACCTCCCCGCACCAAGCTCCGGGAGAGCAAACCGGCGAGGGAGGAACCATTTTTCACATACTTTCTCTTTCAAAATGTAGCCCTGTTTCGCAATTTCCTACTTAAATTCTGGAAAGCTCCAGGGCAGAACCCAATCCACCTTCTCCAGCCCTGGCCTGGGTCTCTCAGCCCCCTTCCCACCAACCTGGTTAGGCTAGAGAATGCCAGAGCAAGGTAGCTCTGCCACCATTGCCATCGGTGCCTGCTCATCCGAGGGGCTCTTTGCTGTGGAACTCTCTTGATGTGGAAGGAGCCTCAACCAAGTCTCTAGCCAAGACCTGTTTATTCTCCACCTTGGGTTGGCTCTTTCCCTGGGGAGAGCCAGGTCTGTCTCACTGAAGCAGGTGTGCCCAACTCTGGCAGGCTCGTGTCTCAGCAACCCCTTCGATCTTCTCTGTTCCTCTATAATTAGGCTTTTGTTCCAGCTGTACTCCAACCCCTTAGCAATGAATCGATTTAGTTCTGCAAGCTGAAAACTGTTCTGTCTGGTTGTTTTCCTCCTAGCTCACCACCTTTCATCAGGGTTTCCACCTGGTGACCATTCAAACCTGATCTGGACAGCAGCTGGAGGAGTCAGGGGCAAAAAAGCCAGCACCTGGCTTCCTGGCTTCCTGGCTCCATGTCAGGAACACGCATCAGGGCCCAGGACACTGACCTTTTTCCTAAATTCCCTCGGTCCTCTTAAACCAAACCAAACCCAAACAAACCAGGGAAAAAAAACCACTTAGAAAAACAAATCCAGAAAACACAACCCTATCACCCAAAATATTGAAATGGAAAACAAATCCATTCTCTGGAGACTTGGTCTGAAACATACCAGAGCAGGAACTGGGTAAGGTGGCCAGAAATGTGTTAGTCTGGGCAATTTGTGACCCCGTAGAGGAAAAAGCTGACATTTTCCAAATAACAATGTGGGCAGATAACAGCCACATACAAATCATGTGCTGCTGCTGCCTAAACCTGGGGGTAGGGTTAGGAACCCTCAGGGACTCCTGCTCTCCGACACTCACTTGCTCTGAAAAGCACTACGTGTTATTTCTGGACCAACTCTGGTCTCCTTCAGCCCTAGGGTCTTCTGCCTCAGGTGGGACACTTCTAGCACTGTGAGCAGGTTGCTGCCCCCCTGAAGTCTGCCCCCACCCACCCACAAGCTCAAAAACATTCTTAGGTTTGAAAGGACAGGGGGAGTCAGATAGGAGTAGGTCCAAGTGGGATGTTTTTAGAGCTGCACTGGAAGCTCAGCTGGAAGCACCCAGAGTCCTCAAAATGCCTTCCCACCAATAATTTTGCATATGTGGAAGTGGAGGTGTGAAGTGTGCAATATCAGAGGACTTGGGACACCCTGAAGCCCATACTGTATTCCTCTGTTTAGCTGCCTAGAGCTTCAGGGGCTTGGGAGGCTCAACGGGGTGATGCAGAGAAGCAGAAGCCTCCTTTTTTAATGAGGCTAATATTCTGAATTTTTATGGTTGATGTTATTGTTTTAGAGGAAAGAGGTAGTGCTTCTCAAACTTGTACTATGCATATGAATTACCTGGGGATCTCATTACCAGGCAGAGTCAGATTCATTAGGTCAGGGATAAGGCCTGACAGTCTGCATTTTTAACAAGATCCCAGATGATGCCACGGTTGCTGGCCCCTGGCCATGAAGGAATCTGGAAGGTTAGGGTAAATCACAGCCAGAGACAGTCAGGACCTGCAGAGACTGAGGATTAGTACCCAGGAAGAGGGAAAAGCAGAAAGAAGCAACGGCAACAGAGTCAGAAGCTGAGGTGGGAACAGAGAAAGACAGGCTGACCAAAAAGAGAGACAAAGAAGAGGAAAGAGAGGAATAGAGGGAGATAAGGACAGAGAGACTGACAAAGACAGAACCCGAGTCAGGGAGAGGGGCAAGGTGGGGGCAAAGAGAGAGAGGCTGGAGCTAGCTGTGGGCAGCCGGTGACCACCCCAGTTCCAGCAGTGAAGGGATTCACAGATGTGGTGGGACAGGACATGCAGAGTGGCAGCTGCACAGGTGAGATGGCTCACCTTCCAAAGCCATCAGCCTTCCCACACCTGCCCCATCCTCTCCTTGCTCCTGTAGCATGGTCCGTCCTCTTGGTTGAGGCCAGCCTCCAACCTGTGTCTTGGAAACCATTTCCCTGTGCTCCTGCCATCTTCTCAGGAACCTTCCACTACTGATTTCTCCTTCTATCTCTGGTTAGTCAATCTCTTTCTCTCAACCAGGCCCTTCCCAGAAAGTTTTAACAATGTTCAAGTCCTTCCATTATATATATATTCTCTATTGACCCCACATCTCTTTCTAGCCCCTGTCCTATTTCTCTCCTCTGTGTCACAGTCAGACTTCTTGAAGGGATTGTTTATACCAGGGGTTCTTAACAAGGGGTCCATGAGCTTCAATTGAAATTCAAAAAAACATTATTCTTGTCGGGATGTTTTGGTATGAGTGTGATATATTTATTAAATAATACACAGTATAGTGTGGCCTTAGTAAGGGGTCTGTGGTTTTCACCTGACTGGCAAAGGGGTCCGTGGAACAAAAAAGGCTAAGAACCCCTGGTCTATACTTATTTCTGGCCCCACTGCTCTCACAAACAGCTCTTGCTAAGGTTACTACTGGCACACATGCTGCTAAGTCCAACAGTCATTTTCCAGTCCTTATTTTATTTGTCTCTTAGCAGGTTTTGATCCTCTTGATCTCCCCTTCTTCTTGCTGGCATCTGGGACATCATATTCTCCCAGTTCTCTTCTTGCCTCTTTGCCTGCTCCTTCTCTGACTCCTTCACCATCTCATCCTCCGTTTATATTTAGAGGACCTCAGAGCTGGGACCTGAGCCCTCTCTTCAGCCAGTAATCGCTTTTTAGTTGATCTCTTCCTAACCCACACCTCAGTTATCTTCTCTACACCAATTTGTATTCCATGCCAGACATCCCCTAAGCACTCTGGACCCATATTTGTGTCTACACAATGTCTACTCACCATCTCCACTAGGCACCTCAAACTCAACGTGATCAAAACCAAACCTATGTTCTTCTGTCTTCTCACAAACCCATCTTCACAGTTTCCCCATCTTAGAAAACAGCATCAGCATCTGTCTGGTTGTTGGAGCCAGAAATTGGGTTGTCAGCCTTGCCACCTCTCTCTCCCTCACTTCCATCTCCCATATCCAGTTCTCACCAAACTCTGTCAACTTTATCCCCAAATGATTTTGTCCATTTCTCTCCATTCCCACTGCCACCATGCTAGTTCAAGCCTTCAACACCTCTCACCTGGATGATGACAACGGCCTCCTAACTAGCCTCCCTCCTCTGCTTTCCATGCCATAGCCAAAGAGGATTTCGCAAAATTCAAATCTGGTCATGCTGGCCATTGCATAACACGCTTCAGCAGCTTCCCCTGGCTCTGAGAGTAAAGACTCAACTCTAGGAAACCTTTCTGGGATCACCTCACTTCACTCAACCTCTGGGCCTTTCAGCTATACTGGCCTTCTTTCAGTTTCTCAAACATCAAATTTCTTTCTGCCACAGGACATTTACATGTGCTGCTTCTGCTATACAGAAATGTAGTTGCTGTCCAAGACCTAGCCATTGGCCACATGTGGCTATTGGGCTCTGAAATGTGGCTAGTGCAACTGGAGAATTGAATTGTTAATGTTTTTTTTTTTTTTTTTTTTAGGAGGTACCCAGGACCTAGTACTGTGAAGCAGGTGCTCAATCACTGACCTATTCTCGCTCACCAATATTATTTCATTTTAATTAAATTTAAAATAAAAAACAAAACAAAACTGATATTCAATTTAGTTATTGGAAAACTGTTACATATGACTGGAACAACTTGGATATGTGAATCTACTTTTCCAAAAAATTTTTTCTAATTTTTATGAAATATATAGATCAAGAATTTCTGGTGGAAAATGTAGTGTCTGAATCAAGATATGCTGTAAGTGTAAAAATACACACAGAATGTTGAAGAGTTGGTTTGGAAAAAGAATGTAAGAGTTCATTAATGATTTTTATACTGAGTACATGTTGAAAAGTTAATATTTTGCATATATTTGGTTAAATAAAAATGATTAAAATGAACTTCCTCCGTTTCTTTTTCCTCTTTTCAATGTGGCTACTGGAAGATTTTAAATTACATCTATGGCTTGCATTTATTTCTGTTGGACAGCGCTGGCCTAGAATGCCCATTCCTCTTCTCTATAACTTCTACTCCTCCTTCAGAGCTTGGCTCAAATATCAGCTCCTCTGAGAAGTTTCCCTGAGTTATTTGTTTTTATTTGCTTTCATTTACTTTCATAGCCACGGCTGTGCCAGCAGTTGCCTGCCCTTCCCCCCGTCCATTTGTGATTACACATTTGCTTGTATGATTACTTGATGCATGCCCATCTCCCCCACCAACCTCTAAGTCCTGTGAGGGCAGGGCCCGTATCTGTCTGGCTTCTCACTGGGAACCAAACACATGGTCCAGAGCCTGGTCCACAAAAGCTGCCCCTGGATACTTCAGAATACCACAAGAGGTCAACACATCCAGTGTTCTGCCTTTGAGTAGGATGGTCCCAACCATCTCAGAGACCCAGAGGGCCCCCCGCCGGGACTGCCCCTGAAGACCTTGAGTACAGAGATTCTACCTCTCCCAGCCAGCAAGTCTTCTTGTACAGAGGACCAGACTCCCTGCCTTCTGCAAGTGGGCAAGGCCCTCTTGTTCCACCTTTAGAAGTAATTAGAGTAGCACTTCCAAAACTTTAATATATATGCCCATGACCTGGGAATTGTGTTAAACATGCAGACTCTGATGGGATGGGACCTGGGATTCTCATTTCTGCAAACTCCCTGGTGGTAATGCCACCGTTGGTCCACAGACCACACTCTGAGTAACAAGGCTACAAAGAACCTGGCTCCCGCTCTCAGAGTAATCCCCACAGTTTTCTTCTGCTCTGGCCCTCTGTATAGGAGGTCATTAGGGATCTCATGAAATTTAGCTCTGCCCTTCCTGCTGCCATGCTTGTCCCACCAATCCCTGCACCCTGAACAGGAGCATGGTGTCTATGGAGACTGCTGTGTGTTTTGTTTGTTTTTAATTTGAAATAAATCTTTAAGCAGTTTTCAGAGTCACTGCAGCCCATCCACCATGGACGTGTAACATATATTCTCCAATGATAAAGTCACACAGCTGGAAATTCGGAACAGGAAGGGGGAGGAAGGCTTCTCCCCTCAGTCCTCAGCAGTCCTCAAGCTGTGGCTCCTGTCCGCCACACCGAGCCGATCCCGTCAGCTCCTCCAGAAGCCTCCCGCGGGGCCAGGTTTCATGCTGGACGCTGGGAAACGCTTTCTCCCACTCGTCCACTGGAAGCGTTTTAAACCAGGTGCGTGCTGCTGGGCCCGCTGCTGGTGCAGGGCTGACCATTCCAGCTCCTTCACTTTTCCACACGGTCAAGTCCGAGGGATGGAAGTTTCTTCTGGCAGCCTCGATGGTGTGTGTGCATGCGCACATGTGTGCACATGTGTGCGTGCATGTGTGAGCACACTCTTGGACGTGGGCTTTGCACAGATGTGTGTCTCTGGGTGTGCGTGTAGGTGTGGAGGGTGTGTGCACGTTGCCCCAGAAGCTCCAGTTCAGTAAAGCTTTCATCACACAGAGTGGCACTGGACACTTCCTGCACGGGCCTGGAGCTGAATATTGTCCCTAGGTGGGCCCCGCGGATGTGACGGGCCCGACCGTGCCTTGATGCTGCGGCTGTGGCTGCCCCTGGCGTCTCCGAGAGCCAGCGCCTGCCTCCTTGCTCTCCTTCCTGGTGGGGTTCCTGTTGGCATTCTCCCGCCGGCCCTGGCTTCCCTTCCTCCTCTTCTGCCCTGCAACCCCGACAGCAGGAAGAATCAACAGAGGACGTGCTGCCCCAAGCAGGGAGGCCCTGGGCATGGCCAGGAGGGGAATGGCGAGGAAGCAGGGCAGGGGGAGCAGGGAGGAGGCCTGGAGAAGCTGCCTCAGGACTCTTCTGACCTGCAGCCCCTTCAGAGGACCTTGCAACATGGGTACCGAGAGGGCGTCCCGAGAGCCTTTTCACCTCCTGCCCTTCAAGGCACACCAGATCCTCTCTCCCCTGTGTTGGTCCCAAGGGGCCAACAGCACGTCCCAGGTGTTCAGTGCAGCTCCCCCACCTCCCACCCACCACTTCCATCTGTGGTCAGACCACAAGAAGCTGCAACCTCATTGCCAGCTGCAGGCTGTGTGACCTTGGGCAAATCACTACACCTCTCTGGGTCTTGGTGCCCCCTCCTCTCCCGCTTCTGTCCTTCAAGGGCCCTTCTAGCTCCAGTATCCGCTGACTCAGATGCAATAGGGAAACTGGAGAGATAGTGACTACAGACACTGGGAGTTCTGGGGCCTTGCACCCTGCCGGGACACGGCACAAAGCTCCAACAGCATGTGGTCCTGGGTTGGGGACTCCCCATCTGCTCTGAGGCCCTTTCCTGGACAATGGGCAGGAAACAGAGGTGTCACCCCCATGGCTGGTGCCTGATCCCCACTCCCGGGAGGCTGCCTGCCGCTCACCCTCAGGACACGGAGTCCTCTGCACTGTGCACCTGCGGGTCTCCCTGGTGTCGGAGCAGACAGCATGGTCCCCCGTGGGGACATGGAGCACCCGCCGCATGCGCTCCTCGGAGCCCCTCCGGAAACCACAGAGCTTCTTCTTCTTGGAGCACGGTCCCCACGGGGACCACTCACTCATTTCACATTGTGCTGGCAGAAAGGGAGGGGAAAGAAAGAGGGGAAGGGAAGGTTGTGTCACCTCTTCTCCGCTGGCCAAGAATAGCCCAGGGGAGACTCCCACCTGTTCTCTGCCTGGACCTCAGGCCAGAGGCATCTTTAGTCCAGAGGGCAGGAAAGTCCTGAGAGAAAAGCAGAGAGGCGGCCTGCACAGTGCCCCAGCCCAGGCCCTCCCCCAGGGATCCGGCACCCTCCGCCCGCGGCGCCCTTCATGCTTACCAGGACTGCTGCACTCCATGGTGCCGTTGGCAGCTGCCGAGCCCTCAGGACAGGCTGGGTAGCAGCGGCCCTTGTGCAAGTATAAGCTGTCCTTACACTTGGTGCAAAAGTTGTGGCTGAAGCAGGCCTCGCAGTGCTCTATCTTGCATTCTGAGAAGAGGACCAGATTGGGGGCCTCTGGTTCAGCCTGGAAGGGACATTTCCCCTCAACCCCATCCCCAACACCCACCCATCTGCACCCACCCCCCTGGGGACAGGAGAGTGGCCTAGAGCTGTGAGTGCTGTGGAGGAGTCCTGGGAGGGGAGGGAAACGAAGGGCAGAGCAGGGAGGAGGAGGCTGGACTGGCTACTCTTGAGGGCTGGCGGGGAACGCTGCCACGGTCAGCCAACCCTAACCCTAACCCTAACCCGTTCCCAGGCCAAGGCCCAAGGCTAGGCCCTAGAGTGCTGGTCTCAGAGGATGAGGGTGGAGCCCTCTGGGATTGGAAGGGGAGGGACAGGAGTGTCACAGCATCGCATGGCATCCCAGGGGACCACCCTGATCAGAGGTGAGCAGAGGGATACCATGACCCCCTGCAAGTGTCTGTGGGTCTCCTTCCACCATGGGATAGCTACAACATTCCAAATCCTGGTCCTCCTCCTGCCAGGGGCAGAAAGAATCTGCTGGGGGTGGGGGGGAGGGGCATCCCAGGGCAAATTCCTCTCCGTCTGCAAGGTTGAGTTCCAGGAACCACCTTGAACTCCTGGGTCCCTCCCTGATGCGCTCCTGCCAGCTCTCCCCACTCTGGGAAACCGGAGGAGGGTGGGTTGTGCTGGGCTTGGCTGAAAAGAGCCATGGTCTTTCACAATCTCCACCTTCCCAGATCGAGGGCACAGCTGACTTCCTCCCTGCCTTTGGCACCTGAAGCCCAGGCTGCCAGTTTCCCAGGAGCTGGCATAGCCAGGAACACCCTACCCCAAATACCCAGAGGCTCTACCTCTATCTTCACATGCTCCGGATCCCCACCCACCCTCCTCTGTACCTCTCTGGCTTTATCTCAGCCTCACCTTCCTCCCTGATGCTCCGACTCCTGGGTTTGGAACAATAGCAGCTCTCAGCTCTGGAGTGCCAGGCACTCAGGGCTTTATATTTGCATCTCACAACAATCCCAGGGAGTAAGAACTAATACACCCATTTTAAAGATGAGGCTTTGAGAGGTTGAAACATGCCCAAGATGACTCGCTGAATAAGTAGCAGACTGGAGATTAGAGCCCAAGTCTGCTGATCTTGGGCTCATCAGCTACAAAAAGGGTATCATGACTTTTGTCCTGACTCCCTCTAAAGGCTTTTGTGATGTTAGATCTGGAAATGGGTTCTAAACTCCAAGGCGCTGGACACATGGGAGGAAGCGCTGGCGCTGCTCACCGGAGAGTGTTCACTGTGTGTCCCCCAGCATGTCGCAGCTGCGGCTGCAGAGACGGGGTGGAGATAGGACAGCACATGCCTTATGTGAGGAACTGCTGCTGGTGTGGGAGAGCGGGAGCCAAGGGAGAAGACAGAGGAGGGAAGAGCAGCAGGGACCAGACTGAGTGGGGACGCGAGCTTTCCCTGCAGTCAGTGTGGAGCCCACAGTGGTTTTCAAGCAGAAATGTGATGAGATGGGTTGTGTATCTGAGAAGTATCCTTCTGGCTTCAGCATGGAGGGCACGTGAAGGGAACAAGACAGGGGGTGGAAGACAAATGAACAGGTTATTGCGATGGCCCAGGACAGAGGTCATGGAGCCTGCGGTGTCCGGGGGCAGTAAAATAGAAAGGAGGTAAAGTACACAGGGCCGGGTTATAGGATGGGTGGGGGGTACGGCACAAGACTGTGGCTTGTGTGACAGGCTGGGATCACTGAGAATACAGGGGATAGAGGCAGGTGCAGGTTTGGACAGAGGAGATGGGGGTTCTGACAAAGACACTCAGACTGTAAAAGTGGGTGGGATATATCTGGGGAGGGGCTGGAGATGTGAATCAGAAGCTCAGGGGAATGTTACGCAGGGAGCCTCCTCTCCCCTCCTCAGTGGCCCCTCTACCCCTCCCTTCAGCACCCTCCCCCAGTGTCCAGAGCCTCTGGTGCCCCTCTCGGGCCCTGCCCACACTCACTGATACACTTGTTCATGTCAGGATTGCGAGCATCGAAGTATCCAGGCGGGCAGGATGGCAAGCAGACGCCCACCTGGCGGATGTCGTTCCTCTCCAGCAGGATAAACAGCTTGGGTGAGCACTTGAGGCAGCCGTTGACCTCAGAGCAGAGCTCACAGCCTTTGGCACAGGCCTGGCTCCCCTCCACACTGACTGCAGGGGTGGAGCAAGGGTGAGAAGACCTCAGGAGAGACCCCATCTTTCCCAGGATCCCAAAGGGCATCGCTTGAGTTTCATTCTACCCCAATGGCCTTCTCAGAAAGTACAGGCCAGGCTAGCCACTCTCTGCAAGGCTGCTCTATAAACCTTTCCAGTAGTCTCTCTCAAAGCAACTAGCACAAATGATTGGAACAAGAACTTCCTCCATCCCTAGCTCCAGATACAATATAAGCTCACCCTCCAGGCTTGTCCACCCCAGGGAAGCAGCTGCGGCTATACCTGCCCAGAGACAGGAAGACAACTGGAATAACCTATGTCTAGACCAGTGGTTCTCAACTGGGGTAGCCCCCAGGACACAAAGGCATTTTTGATTATCAGAACTAGGAGTGAGGTGCTTCTGGCATCTAGTGCGTAGAGGCCAGGGATGGTGCTAAACATCCTACAGTGCACAGGAAAATCCCCCACAACAAGGAATTACCTGGTTCAAAATGTCCATGATGCCTGTCTAGAGCTGTCCTATGGGGCAGTGTGATCGCTAACCCTAGCACGAGTCTTAGACCTTTGATCTTATCCCCTCATTCACTTGTTCAAGCAACACTTGCTGAGCCCTTCCCAAGGATGGGGCACAGGTGAGTGCAGGGGTCATGGAGGCAAATCAGCCCAGCCACCCAACAGAGGACTGGATCTTCCAGTGAGCAGACAGACCCACGAACAGGTACCCCTGACAGCCATGTGACTAAGCAATACTGGACCCATAAAGAAGAGGGGGAAAGATTTCACAGAGGAGGTGCCATGTGAGCCACCTCTTGAAATTGGGTAGAGACTCAGTAAGTAGATATAAGGGCATTCTATGGAGCAGGCCAAAGGAGGTGTAAAATAGCTGAAAGGGGGGTGGCAAATGGGGTGGAGGAGGGATGGGAGGGGAGTGGTGACAAATAAGATGTCCCATCCTAAAGGCCCTTTTATGTCATGCTAAGGAGCTTGAACTTGATCCTGCCAGGCAGCATTTCCCAAAGAGTGTTCCCTGAAAAAATGATTCCCCCAAATGTTAACAGGAAGATGTGAAGAAAAAGGGTACTGCATCAAGTACCACTGTGTCAGACAAATCTAGACAGGATGCTTCACTGCAGGACTTCTCTCAGCTTTTAGTATGCTTCTGTGCAGAGTACGTCTCTAAGAGGGAGACAGAGTGAGCCGCATTTCCTGAACATTTTGGTCACAGAACCCAAATGTTTTAGAGAATTTTTCTTGGTCCCTGTGTTCCTTGGAACTGCTTAGGCAGCAGGGAGCCATTGGAAAGTTTTTTTTTTAAACATTTTTTTAACTTTATTTTGTACATTTAATAATTGAAAATATAAACAATTAAAAACTAAAAAGTAAACACAGATGAATAAATATATACATTTCTCAATTAAATGTAATGGATACATATATATTTTTTTTTAAATCAAACAATGTATTACACAATATATTTGGTTCATAGTACGGTGAGACCTGGTCAGATTTACTTATTGGAAAGATCCTTCTGGCAGCTGGGTAGAGACCAGAGACAGAGGACCAGTTGGGAGAAAGCTGACATGATCATCCAGGTGATAAAGGTGTCAGACAGTGTTCTGTTCAGTGGAGACAGAGAAAAAGACAGATTTGAGAGATGTTTAGAGAACACAATCGGTTGGGCATGGAGACCAACAGGAGGAGTGGGGCAGGGAGACTGGAGTGGTTCCCAGGTTTCTGAGCTAGGGGATGCGGGAATGGCGGGGCCAGTCTCTGAAAGAGGTCATGGGAAGATGAGGGAGTCAGCAAGGAAGGAGAGGAAGAAGAGTGGACATGAGCTACTTGGGAGGAATGAGGCAGCAAGGAGCTGTAGGTATGGGCTGGAGACAGAGATTTGAGGGGATTAGAATAGAAGTGGCAGGTGGCACAGCCCAAGGGACCCAGGGCTTGGGTTGTAGCGGCAGTTGGACCTGAAGTTAATTCCTAGCCTGGGATGGAGCAAAATCCTGCACCTTGTGGGGCCCTCTCCATCCCTGAAATAGGGACGTGAGGATGCCCCCCCACCGCCCCCAGGACAGCTACTGTGAGGAGCAAATGCTCCAAGCACCATTCTTCACTTCAGAACAAGAGAATGAGTAAGAGTTAAGGAGGTGAGCAGGAGGGAGGAGAATGACAAATGCAGCCACCGCCCGCACAGCAGCACACTTGTTAGGTGGCAGGCACTGTTTTCAGTACTTGACAAGAATCAACTCATTTATTCCTCACAACAACCCTGTGAGGGAGATGCAATTATTATTATTATCCTCCTTTTCGTGAGGAAATGGAGAAATTCAATGACTTGATCAAGATTTCACTATCAGTAAAGTATTCCAGGCAGAAGGAACAAAATATTAACATATGCAGGTCAGGGGTAGAACAAGAAACAGGAGAGGGCATGGGTGCCGGAAGAATGGCTAGCCTGATATTTTTAAAGTATAGAATTTACTTGTACAGAGTCCATTTTAATGTTTAATTAGTCAATACATTAAAGAATTACTATCATTCTTGTTGGTTTAGTCATTGTAAGAGCAAAACTACTCCAAATGGTCTATTGAAGTGAAGAGGGGATCCTTGGAATGATTTTTCCCCTTTGGGTTTTTATTCAAATGTATTATAAGTTAAATCATTGCAGACTTTAAGTACCACTTCTCCTTCAAAGATATTAAATCTAACCATTCATATTCACTGTTGAAATGAATGCTCCTTCTAGGTTTTTGCCTTATTTTCAGTAACTGATGGGATTCGGTGACCTCGTTGTAGGTCTCCATGCCTATGTTTCCACATTCATTTATTCCTTTTTAATCACCTTTGTTAAGCACAGATTTTCAAAGGGAGAATCCTGAGGCCCACTTCCCATTCGACCAGCACCAATTCTGTGTGCATTTTCCTTTGGCACTATCAATCACGTGCAAGAGACAGTGTGGCAATGCTTGGGGATCTGATATTCATTCAGCACATGGCTGGTGCATGGAGCTAGTGGCCAGAGATGAAGCAGGAGAGGGGAGGAGGGACCAGGCAAGGAAGGGTCTTGAACCTGTGCTAAGAAGATGGGAAGATCAGATGGTAGAATCAATAAGACCATGAATTGGGCAATTGGGTGAGGGAGAGGAGGGATAGCAGTGAAGGATGACATGAAATGTCAGGCTAGTGCAGCAGGATGGCTGTGGACCCTTTATCAAGAGAGGGACCACAGGAGGAGGAGGAGCAGGTTTGGGTGGGGAAAATGAGTAGTGATGTTTCAGGCATGATGAGTTGGTGGTTCCTGTGGGACATGAAGGGGAGAGTGTCTATCAGGCCTTTGAATACGAAGGTCAGTCTCAAGCTCAACAGAAACATTTTGGTTAGAGATTGAGACAGGGAGTCCTCAACATGAAAACAGCCATCCCAGTCATGGGTGCCCATGAGATGGCAAGGAGGGTGGATACAGAGAGTGAGAGAGAGGAACTAGACATTTAAGAGAAGGACAAACAAGAAAGGCCAGCTAAGAGGCCAAGAAGGCATGGCTAGCCAGGTAAGGGACACTCAAGGGCATATTGCATCCTGGAAGCCAAGAGAAGAGTCCATTCCAAGGAGAAGGGAGGCATCAATGTGCCAAATGCTGCCAAATGTCATGTAAAGAATTCACGACAGGGGGGGCGGATGTGGTTCAAATGGTTGGGTGTTCGTCTGCCATATGGAGGGACCTGGGTTCGATCACCAGGACCTCCCAGTAAAATAAAAAATATATATATAGAAGGCGCATGGGCTGCCAGGCTCTGTGTGCCGGTGAGCCGCCAGGCCCCGGGAGCCATGCAGCAAGGAGAGAGACGCAGGGGAGAGTCAAGATGAGATGCTCTGAAAGCTCTGAAAACCAGGAACTGAGGTGAGGCAGGTGGCAGAACACCTCTCTCCTACATCGGAGGTCTCCAGGATCGAATCCTGGTGAAGACTGGATGAGGAGGATGAGAAAAGATGGCAGGAAACAGACACAGAATTGCCCAGCAAATGGACACAAAACAGCAAAGGAGGGTTTAAAATGGATAAAGTAAATAAATAAATCTTTAAAAAAAAAAAAAAAAAAAAAAGAATTCACAACAAACAGGTTGTTGGCAACTCTGGTAAGGATGTCTTTGGCGGGCTGATGGGGTGGTGGGGTGGAGAGCCAATGGCAGTGGTTGAGGAGTAAGGGAAGGTGAGGAGCAGAAAGAGGATGCAGAGTTAGCTCATTCAAGTTGGCTGTGAATGGGGAGGTGTGAACTCGGGGATCAGTCAGTGGGAGCTGGAAGTTCAGTCTGTGGAAGGGGTAAGCATCCTCAGGAAGAGGAGAAGGGCTGAGCCCTGGATAACACCTGCATTCAACAGGCAAGCAGAGGTGCAGGAAAGGAGCTGAAATGGAATCATCAGAGAGGTGGGAGGTGAGAGAGAGTCCATCCCACTATAGGCACAGAAGCTGGAGGGAACTTTCTAAACTGTAAATCCAACTGCACCATCGCCCTTCTTAGAGCCTTTTTGTGGCCCTTTCTTTGCCAATAGAATAAAGGGAGAGGGAAGTAGAGATGGAGACAGAGACAGAAGACGGGAGATGGGAGATGGGAGATGGGAGAGGGAGAGAGCAAGTCAAAAGGGGAAAGATCTGTAGTGCCGAGGGCTGGGTGGAGGCCAAGGCCAGTGAGCCCAGAGGCAAATATATGATACTTGGGAGATGACGGTGTGGCCTTGTGAAGGGCAGTTAGGGTAGAATGATGGGGATGGAAGCCAAACTGGGTGGACTGAGAAAAGAGTGGGAGGGAGGAGGTGGGGATAACTCAAGAGGAGGGGCAGAAAGTCAGAGAACAGAAACATAGAGGAGAGGAGCTGAGAGGGGTATGCGATGAGACCCAGAGGCTGAGTAAATAAATGGAGAGAAGACCCCAAGGATACAGGAGGGCCACGATACAGAGCTCAGGCAGTGGGGTTGACCTTGGTTAGGGGAGGGACCATAGCCTGGGATCAGGGTCAGGGGACTGAGGAGGCTGAGTTGGTGAGGTATTTGGGGGTTGAAGACGGGGAGGGAGGGCTCAGCAAGGAAGAACAGGCAGTGACACGCAGAGGTCTGCTTAACAAGGAAAGGGATGCTTGCTGATGGGGTAGGAAGCAAAGGGTGTGCTCAGCTTAGCAAGGCAAATGAGTGGGCAGTGAGGGAGGGGACGGGGACCAAGAGGGGAGGGGGCTCTGGGTAGGGGGGAGCTTTCCATGGAAATGGAGGCTCAACCATGGGTATGTGGCCTTGAATGTTGTATCCAAAGAAGAGGATGTGTTTTTGAGGGGGCGGGGTGCACAATGATTCAAAGGGAAAACAGAGGTTCATTCATTCCCTAGACATTCACTGCACAACTAACATGTGCCCAGTTCTGCTAGGAGCTAGGGATGTGGAAGTCCAGCAGCAAAGGCCCACCCTGGGACAGGGGAAGGGATGGGTTCACGGAAGAAGAGAAGGCACTCCCTGAGCCAGCAGTCTAGGTGAAGAGGATGCGCCAGGCAGGAGGGAAAACCTGTGCAAGGATCAGAGTTACTGGAAGTCCTAGAGTATCCACAGAATGGAAAATAGCGCTTTATTCTATTGGCAAAGAGGGGAACCACAAAAAGGCTCCAAGAAGGACATCCAGACATTACAGGCAGGGCAGACAACTCAGGAGGTTGGCACCCTGCCAGTGGGCCCTACTTGGGAATTTATGCTCCCCAGTGTGACAGAGTTGGACTCAATTGTGGTTTCCCTAACATGGCTCTTCTGCCCCTTCTATTTGAACCTACAGTTAGTGCTAGAGTTGGTAGGTGTATGTCCAAGAGACTTAAATTTTTGGGCTGTCCATGTGCCAGCTGGGCCCTGAATCTCAACAGAGTTGCAACACCTACTCTCCAGTTCATTGGACTCACCCAGGACAACTAATAAGGAGATGATGATGGACAACGACCATTCCAAGGAACAAAGAGAGTCTGCAACTGCAAGCAAGATAGTCCCTTCCATCTGCCCCATGGGATCTAAGCCCCGTCTCAGTTAGAGGTGGGGTGGATATCACCATCCCAGAATCCTCAGGATTGAGAAATGAACCAGGACTAGAGTAGACTTACTGTTATTCTACTATAGACTTATTGTGATTCTAGCAATGGAAGAACTTATATCATTGATGTGGAGGCAGTGGCCACTGGAGGTTCTGAGGGGAGAAAGAGGGAAAAACAGATGTAATATGGGGGCATTTCTGGGACTTGGGAATTGTCCTGAATGACATTCCAATGACAGATACAGGCCATTATATAACTGGCCATAACTACAAGATTTTGTGGGAGAGAGTATAAACTACAATGTAAACTATGGTCCATGCTTAGTGGCAATGCTCCAAAATGTGTTCATCAATTGTAACAAATGTACTACGTTAGTGAAGGATGTTGTTGATGTGGGAAAATGTGGGAGGGGTAGAGAGCAGGGCATATGGGAATCCCCTATAATTTTTATGTAATACTTATGTAATCTAAGTATCTTTTGAAAAAAAAATTAAAAGCATATTTAAAAAAGGCTCCAAGGAGGGCAGTGGTGCTGTCGGATTTACAGTTTAGAAAGTTCCCTCCAGCTTCTGTGCCTGCAGTGGGATGGACAGACTTGTTGAGCTGTGGGCCTGCCTGAGGAGGGTGGGTGGACTCAGTGGGGAGGGGGGGATGGAGGGGTTCCCACCTTCTTCACCTGGCTCTGTCTCCCCTCTATTCCCAGCCCCTATCCCCACCTCTACCCGCTGCTCCCAAGCACTCTCTGCTTCCCCACCATCCCAGCTTACTCCCCTGAGCCAGGAAGGAGCAACTGCACCCTCCACAACTCCCCTGCTTCTTTGCCTCCTTCATTCTTGTGTAAAACCCTTTCACCTTGAAGTTGCTGTGATGGGGAACATTATGGAGTAGACTGAACACCCTACTCCCTGGAGAATGGCTTCTGGCTCACAGTTCTGCCTTCATCCCAGAGCCTTCACTTCTCCCAGTTCCCAACTTCCTCATCTCCAGGAATCTTCCTATAAACAAAAATCTGATGGTGTCACACCCCTGCCTAAGATCCATCAATGGCTCCCTATGGCCTACAGAATTAACTCCTTTGTGTGGCCTGAAAAGCTGTCATGAGCAGATCCCACACATTCATCCTCCACTGAACTATGTTTATTTCTCTGGATACAGCACATTTCTGCGCACCTCAGTGCCATTGCTCAAGCTGGTCCTTCTGCCTGGAACATTCTTTCTGAACCTAACTCCTTCAAGCCTCAGAACCAAGGTCACCTCCTCCATGAAGCCTTCCCTGATCTCAAAGTGGAGTGTTGTTGTGAGGGCTCCCATGCTCCCAGTACTTGAACCCCTCATGGCAGATATTGTCTCCTATGTTATTGTCAGTTAGCATGTCTTTTTCTCTCACTAGAAAGAGCTTTGGAGAGCAGGGCCTGTCATTTCTGAAAGGAAGCCCAGAGGAGGGTTGAGTCTCCACAAGGGGACAGGACTCCTCTAACATGTAGGGTAGAGGAGGCAAGGAATGAGACAGAGGTGCAGGGAGGGGGTGGCGCTCAATGAGTGTCCACTAGTATGGAGGGTGGGACTGGATAGGCATGGGGGCTCGGGTGGGGCTGCGTTAGGGTCAGTGGGGGGTAGAGAGGAACTTGCTATGACACAGGGGAATGAGGACCCTGTGCTGGGGGTGGCCTCTAGCCTCAGATGCTCTGAATTTGGTGGGATCTGACTTTCATTAGGGGGAGTTGGGGGTGGGGTGGGGCCTCAGGGGTGAGACCGAGGAAGGGGGCAGGCAAGGGCCCTGAGGCCTCTCAGGGCCCAGGAGCTGGGTCAGTTCCTGCAGCTTCCCTGTGCCCAAGCTCACTGGCTGCGCATTCAACAAGCCCCGGGCACGTCCCCTGGGAAGATCCGCAATTATCTCTCAATCAGCTTAGTTTAGACCTTCAGTTTTTTCTCACCAGGGCCAAAATATGTCTTTAAACTGGTCAGTTTGCCTCCTGCCTCAGGCCACCCTCTACTCCCATCACCGCTGCAGCTGGACCATGGCACTCCCCTAATTAAAACCTCTCAGGCTCCTCCTTGCACACAGATCAAGTCAGGCCAGGACCCGGCCTGGCAAAAATCAAGAGCTTTGCCTCTACCCACTACTGCAGCAGCATCTCCTCCACCCCCAAGACCTTCCCTCCGCCCCAGGCAGTTTTTGCTATTCTATCCCGATGGTTGTAAGGCTTTTTGCTTTTAGCAGCAGAACGCTTCTTTTCCATAGACAAGATCCCCAATGTATTAACATAGGTGGGCACAGCAGCTCCAGTTCACACCCTACGGCTACTCTCAGCTGCACCCCATTTCCTGAGCAAACTCCCACACAGTTGGACAATGCTGCTCCCCCTGTCTAGGATTACCTTTCCCCTCACCCACCCCCTTGTGCTTGCCTAGAGACCACCTACTCATCTTTAAAAACACAGCTCAGGAGCCACCCACTCTGGGCTCTCCCAGCTCCCCAGGTGTCCTCCCGTCACAGCATTCACTGCCCCGGATTGAAACGGTCTCTTTCCCACACTTGACCATAGGCTTCTCACGGTTCATCTCTGGAAACCAGGGCCAGGGCCTGTAGGTTCTCCATGGACATTTGCTGAATGACCCAAGGAATGACTGAAGATCCGGGAAGGGAAGAGGGCTTCTAAGGATGGTTAGTTCAGGGGTGGGTAGGGGATTCCAGATGGAGGAAAGGGGGAGAGAGAGACACAAAGAGGATCCAAGTTTCTGGAGGAGCTGGGACTCAATGAAGGAACGGGGGCTTCAGCGGGGATAGGACTGAATGAGGGGCCCCAGGAATCTGATAGGAGAACGGTCTCAGTAGGGGACAGGCTCAGTGAGGGCCAGTGAGGGCTCAGTGAGGGCCAGGGAATCCAGGCCAGGAAAGGCGTTCACGAGGTGGGGAGGGCTTAGTGAGAAGGGGAGGGGCTTAACAAGTGAGGAGGGTCTCAGGGAGGGGTGGATCCTCAGTGAGTGGAGGAGGCGGAGGTTGCCTTGCCAGGGCTCATCACTTAGAGCTAAAGAGAAGGTCTTTGCTCAACTTCTCCATTCCATGCACTCAGACCCCAAGATCAGCCATTTCCAGGGTCAAAACCAGTCTACAGCTCAGCGTCAGAGCTATATTGGGTGTTTTCTGGCAGCCCTACAGACATGAGGCCATCGGAAGGATGGGCAGAGTCCACAGACCTGAGGGTCTTACACACAGCAAGCCCACCCAGTGCCCTTCTGCACCACACACAAGCATCTCAGCCCTCCTCCTTCCTGTCCCACTGCCTGGGAAACCCTAGGGCACAGTGGGTCACGCGCTATTTACAGAGCGCTGATATGCATCCCGAGGTCTATGCAGAGCTTGATATTTTACAAAGGTTTTTAAAAATATGGATCCATTATCTCATCATGGAAGTTTTACTATAGTCCTGTACAGTTATACTTTCAACTTTAGGATTATGACTATTATTTGGTAAGTATCGCCTAGCCATATATACTCTGATCCCTCTCTGAGCCTCAGACCATTTTGGACTCTCACTGTACCCCTGAGTCTCTTCCCACACCCCACATTCTCCCCATCAAGAATGTCCGTTGCCCACATCATTTGATAAGAAAAAGAGTGGTTGAAAAGTTTTGACGGGGGTAATAGCAGCACACTATTGTGAAGGTAATTCACGTCACTGAACCATACACATGCAAGTGGTTAAAATGAGAAATTTTGTGTTGTATATGTTACCACAATAACGTGGTTTACAAGCTGCAGAGGCTTTTCGACGTGGCTATATCCAAAGGGCCCCATCGAAATCGCTGCTCTGGTTTGGATGAAACAGTGGCCTTGCAGGGACAGGCCCTTTCTGATGGCCAGGACGGTACTTTTTTGCAGCGGCAGCGGCAGCAGCAGCAGCCTTGAACCCAGGTCTTCTGACACCTGGTCCAGGTGGATGCAGGGCTCTGCATTTGTGAGTGTGAGCATGACGGCGGGTGTGTGTTGTGTGTGAGGAGCTCCTCTCGGTATCTCTCTCTCTCTCACCTCGGAAGTGGAGGAGACTGATTACAAACTGCTAAACCGCATCTGGCTCGTGGAGTCCAAAACACCGGCCGCAGCAGATGAGAAGGGAGAAAATCAAGGCCTTGTTGCTGATTAAACCTAACCGTCTCTAATTGTTTGTTAAGCCAGGGATTTTCAGCTTCACCCATCCTCTGAGCTTCTCTCCCTAGGCTGAGTTCTGGCCTTGGCAGATCCAGCGGAGACCCAACAAAACCCCACTCCCTCTCCACTGTCACCAGCGGGCCACCACCTGACGGGAAAGGCCTCCAAAGAGAAGCAAGAGGTAGTTCAGTTAGACTTGAGGAAGAACTTTCTGCCTATGGGCATGACATATCTTTACAGCAAGATGAGGCCTTGGGAGTCTCCAGCTTGGTGTCTCGGCCTCTGCACACACCGGCCAATGCACAACATAATGGGCAGGCTTGGGAGGTTCTGAATCCCCATCGCTGGAGACATTAAGCAGAGGCCAAAGAACTCCATGTTAGGGGTGCCAAGGGCGGGAGTCTGTGGAGGGCAGGGAAGGGGGTGGAGACAGATTAATCTTGCACTCTATGAAGCTTGGTTTTCAAGGAAACGGGGCTCACAGGAATTAGGACACCTGAGTTTCGATATTGACCATGTGTCCTTAGGCCTGTTTCTTCCCCTTTCTTAGCCTCAGTTTCCCCAACTGTACAATGATAGAATTTAATATCTTTTAAAGCTGCGAGACCCCTTTCTTCCAACGACACGGTACGTGGAGGCTCATTACTGTAAACAAGTGAAAATGAAGCTGCTCCAGTTTGAAGGGTGGAAGGGCAGGACCCCTGCCCGCTTGCCTCCCTTGACCTCCACTGTAGCTCTCTGGATCTCACTGGGCCTGGTTTAAAGACCACAGATTGGACTTGTTGCCCACGGCCAAGCTGTGCAAAGTCCCTGGCCCAAGGGGCTTGAGGGCTGCCCTCCAGCCATCACTAGAAGAAAGGAGCCCTGAGCTCTACCAACCGTGAGGAGGGAACGAACCATGCTGGGCAGGGGCCCGGCGTGGGGAGCATCTCCATGGATACCACACAAAGCTGGTGTTATGTCAAAAGGCATAATCCACAAACTGGATCCTCACAAGAGAGGGGTTAATCTAGAGTGGGTAATCTCAACAAATTAATCCACCAACAGGATAATCTACCGAGTAATCTACAAAGCTGTAAAAGAGAAAGTAGAAATCTGCAAGGGTCACCACGGAGAATAAAAACACCAAAGGCCCTCAGGTCCCCAGGCAGCCCCCGCCCACTCCCAAGGCTGGCAGCGGTCCAGGCCCCTCGGTTACTCACTCCGCCTCTGCCTCTTGCCCTTCATCCCCCGGCTGCCCGCGGTGAGATGCATCCAGCTCAGAGCCAGGGCCACCACACACAGCCCAAGCTGCATAGTCACTTGCCAGCTGCGGCCCCTGGGAGGAGGGATGGTCTCTGGGGGGGTGGACGGCAGGGCTCTTGCTAATGCCTCCGGGGCTGGGTCAGCAGCAGGAGGCCCAGGCCTGGGACGTATCCCAAATCCACCATAATCTCAGCTGGGGACAAAGGGGATGTGGGGAGCCCAGGTCTCCATCAGCCATAAGGAGGTCCAGAGAGCTTTCTTCAAAGGCACCTTGGGGTGTCACATGGGAGAACTCTTTGTTACTTCAGTGACACCACTCCAAAAACCAACCTGTTGGGGGAAGAGAGAGAAGGGTTAATTCTATGGTAGCACAGGGACACACACCCCCGCCCCCACCTCTTTACCCTTCCACTCTACCCAAGAGAGTGTGAGAGCTCAGAATGTTTGGATGCTACAAGTTACCTGACTGGCAGCCCCGCAGAAAGAAATCTGCTCCCTTTCCTGTTTTGCAGGACTCCCTGACTGGGACTAGATCTGGCTACTGGAGCAGTTGAGACGTGGTGGACATTCAAAGCAAACTTGAGAATCACTGGTGTGAATTCTTAATACTAGGAACCAGCTGGCCCCACCCCAGCTGGCTCGATATTGGGCATCTCTAACTGGAAGACCTTCTTTAAGTCTACCCTACAGACCGCAGGCTGCAGTAAAATCCTGTCTCTGCACCTTTTCAGAGTGACCCCTCAGCCTTCTCCTCCCAGAGCTGAGTCATCCCTGCACCTTTCACCTATCCTGGAGCTAGAGCAGTGGTACCCCGGCAAACTGGCAGACTCTGCATGGCCCTGTGGACTTGGCAGGAGAAAAGGAAGTAAGGCTTCCCCCAGGGCCACAGAAACTCTGACACAGCAGGCCCAACGGGCCTGGCCTTTGTGAGAGGATAAAAGAGGCAGCGATGCCCACCCTGGCCAGAGACACAGAGAATGGGGATAATCCTCCAGCCAGCGAGAGCCAGGTCACTGGACCTGCTGGCCGGGGTGACGGGAGCTGTGGGAGATGGTCACTCTGCCAGTGAGATGTGTCTGGGAAGTTGGACATCTGAGCCTCAGGGCCAAAACCCCAGTTCACACTTATCTAAGTGCACGCTCTGATGCTCCCGCTTTGCTCTCACAAGAGGCCCATCCTCTCACTGCCCCACACACTTTCACGCACGCACGCCCACACCATGCAGGGGAAGCGGCAAGTCTGCAGGTCTGTAGCATGGGAACCTTTGTAGGTGCCAGGACAGCATCGCCCTCCCACCCATTAGCTTTGTGATTAGGAGAAGTCTCTTAACCTCTTTGAATCGCGGTGTCCTAATCTATAAATAGGGATAAATATGCCTATTTCACAGACTTGCTTTGACAATAGGGTGAGTTTGGGCCTACTAATGAGAAATCTGAAATGCTGGAGGGGAGGCCTCCCCCACCCCCTCTCCCAATCCTTTCCCCTCTAGGCTCCTCAGGGGCCAGTCTGCCCCCCTTACCTCCCAGGCAGGCCCCATTAGAGCCCACCTGCATGGGAGATAAATCATTATCCCACAAGGGAGTTTAGCACCTCCTCCGAGTCCTCTCCCACCAGCTTTGAAGGCCAGACACACTCAAGTGGTTAAGCTGCCTGTGAGAAGTGTTTACATGAGGCTGATGGATCCCACCTGGTGCTGCAGCCGGAGCCAGCAGAGATGCCCCCAGCCACCCCCAAATGCCCCGCCAGCTGCCAGCCCCTACGTTCCCTTCCAGTACTCCCCCATGACCTGCCATGCTTTCCCATCCTCCCCAACCCCCACCACACACTTCCTTCACCCACAAAGTGTGGATATCTGGCTGGGTTTCTCAAACTGGGATCTTTGGCCCCAATGATATAGTCTCAGAGGTCTGCTGTATAACATGTTTAAGGGCATAAACTTCAGTGTCAGACTGCTTGACTTCAAATGTCGGCTCTGCTACTTGTTAGCTGTGTTGCCTTGGATTAGCTGTTTAGTTGCTCTGAGCCTTAGTTTCCTTATCTGCAAGAGGCTGTTGTTTTTGTACAGCATAAATGAATTAATACAAGAAACTGCTGTGAACGGTGCCTAGGACATACTATTTATGGTATTTTCTGTAAGCAAGGCTTCATTTTGTGTCTGCATTCCCATGGTCATCTGAAAAACAATCTAAATATTTTCTGTATTATCTGGATAATAACCTTAACACTGAGAACTGCTATGTAATTTCCATGTTTTGCATCTGTTTGGTTGATTATCTCCACAAAGTAATCACTTAATAGAGTTTACCTTTAAGTGCAGCATTTCTCAAACTGAGGTCTGAGATTCTCAGGGTTCCTTGAGTCCTGACCTGCAGTCCAATCCCAGGTCTGGGAGACTTGGGGCTCACAGAGATCATTTTCCCTGGGGCCCTTGGGGAAGAAAGTTTTCCAGTTCCTCTCTGCACCCCTCAGGCTTGTCCGGCAGGACACCTGGCATGTTAAGCTTAGTGCTCAGCAAATGTTAGCTCCCTTCCTCTCCCCCTCCCAATTGCCCCTCAGATCTCCCAGTTCTTCACTTTTGGCACTACCCTTGCCACTCTCACCCAGTCCTTGCCAGCAAGGACCTTCTGCCCTGCTCCCACCTGAATCTCCAGGGAGCAACCTCAGTTGGAAAATGGGGAGGAGGATCCAGATCTGAAGTTCACCGGAGCAAGTGACATTGGCCTCCCTCACCGCTGTGATGGGAAGAGTTTCAAACACTTTTTAAAAATACAAATGCAAATCGAATCAGCCCTGAAAAGCTAAGCTAAGGGTTCATCTACACCGGGGGGGGGGGGGGTCCAAGCAATATCGGCAAAGCTGGATGCGGAGGGGGCAAACTGGAGGGCAAATGCCCCATCTAAAGGGGCATGTGTGACTCAACTCCAGCTGATTGCTGACAGGCAGAACTCATGGCCCAATGTTGCCAGACCTTCTGCTGTTTTTAAAAGAGTTGAAATTTCAGAATTGCATGTGAGATCTGATTTTAAATGCTCAGCAGGTCTAGCACCAAGCCCCAGGGGCCACCAGTCCTGGCGGCAGAGTACCCACCCATGTACTTGGGGCAGGGCTGAGGGGGGAGAAGCTGAGGGCTGTGCTCCTAACTGGCCGCCTCATGTCTGCGAGGGCCTCTGCCTGGCCTCCCCGGGGCCTGGGGCTCTGTGTTACTCCCCCCACCCCCCACCACCCCACTGCCCTCCCAGCTAGAGGCAGTAATGGGGAGTGCTGCCCAAGGCCTCGGGTATCATCGGGGTGAAGAAGGGCAGGTGTCTGCATTGCTGTCATGGTGAGGGATTCACATCTGCCACAAGCTAGGGCCTCATTTACTGCCCCCTAAACCCAAGAAGCAAGGCAGAGCTCTTCCACTTTGGCACTGAGAGTTTGAGGGTCTCCGAGTACAGGACTGGGTGACTGGAGGGGGATAAGGGGCAGGATGCCAGGGGATGCTGGGGGTCTGCCGGCTGGAGGAAGGGACTGGGGGAAATGGGGAAGGGCATGGGGACAGAAGCAGAGCTGGGGCAGGAGACCAGGAGAAACGCCACAGGTGCTAGGTGGTCGGGGGAGGGGGACACAGACCGGGGAGGAGCCCAAGGTGGGGATGCAGTCCTAGCTCTGCGCTGCAATAACTTCCACCCTTTTGCCTGCAACACCATCAGGATAAATTGGCCCTGCGTCCGGGGCCGGATACAGACCCCAAATGTAAACCATCCCGGGAAATTCTCATGCTCCTCTCTGGAACCAGCTACTGTCTGGAGAGATGCGGCCGCCAAGGCGGCGGCAGGGACAGAATCGCCGGGTAGGGGGCGGGACCAAGCATGTGCCCGCCCGACCCGTCGGGATTAGCATGTTCTCCCGAGCCAAGCCAGGTGTTGGGGCCGCCCTCCCCCAATTCCCCCGACCCCACCCCTAACACCAAGGGCAGCGGAGAAGGGCTCCTTCACTCGCGTCCATGACGACCCTAAACGCGGATTCTTCTTCACTTCCGTCTATCCCGGAGAGGTCCAGCAGGTGCCGGGGGGAGGAAAGGAGGCGGACCTGAAGCCTCTCTGGGTGCCTCTCAAAATCCAAGAGAGCCTCCCAGGTCTGAGAGGCCGCTTTCACCAGAGGACCTCTGCCCTTGCCCTCCCACGAGACTGACTAGTCTGGGAGCCCCGGGAGAACACAGCTCCCCCCTCTCCCCAGCCAAGTACTGCCATTATTCCCGCAGCGCCCGAACCCGTGCGCGGGGAGCCGCGCCACCTCGCAGCTCACCCCCGCCGCAGCGCACTCCGCCTGCCACGTCGGACCCGGGCAGGGGCTGCGGGGCTAGGGTGGTAGAGTAACGCGGGCCCGTGGGGCTGGGGGAAAGCCGAGGCTGCGAGACCAGGAATCAAGAGCTTCTGGACCGGGAGTGGACAGGGCTAGTGGACTTGGGGGAATTCAGAGCTGGGAGTGGGGACGGTCCCCGGGGGCTGCGCGGTTGGGGGAGACTCAGAGCAGCAACAGTGAGTGGGGTGCCCGCTGGCTTCAGGGATGACAGAGACAGCAGGACTTGCGAGAGGGGTCCAGGAGATCCCCTTTCCCACCCCTGCTGACCGGAGCGCAGTCGGACACCTCTTCCTCTCGCTGTCTCCCCCACCCCTCACCCTCCACCCTCCATCCCCCACCCCGCACTCAGCTCGGCCAAGCCCCGACGGGAGGGCCCGCGGCGGCCCAGGTCCCGGGAAAGGGGGCTTTAGGAAGAAGGACGGGGCCAGCTGAGAAGGGACTCACCTCCGCGCTGCCCGTAGCGGCAGGGGCAGGCCCAGGAGGGGCGAGGGCGCGGCCCGCTCACTCGCCGGCCGCAGGACTGTCCTGGGCGCCCTCCTCGCCCCGCGCTCCGCCCGCCAGTTCCCAAGTTGCTCAATCTGCGGGCGGCTCACGCCCTCCGGGGCCGGTGCCCCACCCGGCGCATCGGTCCTTGGGGGCGGCTCTGTCCGGCCCTCGCTCTCAGCCGCACACGAGTCTCAGTGCCCTATTCTGGCTCTCTGACCTGGGCTCTCCGTCGCGCCTCCGCTCAGCCAGATTCCCCAGCCCGGAGAGGGGCTAGTCCTCCGCTCGCACGAGGGAGGGAATTCCCCCCTTCCCAGTCCCACCCTGGAGCCGGCCCCCCTTCCCGGGATCCGCAGCAAAAAACGGACTGGAGCGCCGGGCCCGGGAGCCCGCAGCCCCCTCCCGCATGCCTCTGACCGCAGCTGGGATGCTGCGCTGTGAGCGCATGGCTGGCAGTGCGACACGTCCTCTGGACCCTGGCGCAGACCCGCTGCCTTACCCCCGCAGGGTTTGCATGCAGCCAGAACATGGGCTGAAGCTCCGGGGGTCTTGGGGTCTGGAAGCGCCGGGGACCATCCCAAACATCACTTGCCCCCATGGGAAAGTGACAGGCAACCGACTCAGCACGGTCTTGTGGCAGATGGCCACACCCTTTCCCCCCTCAAGATCAAGTCTTCAGCACACCTTCCCAGTTCAGGGGAAATATCCAGGCTCTAAGATCTGGGCACCCAGGTGAGGACACCTCCCCTAGCAGCTGGTGCCGGAGAATGAGAGATTTTGGAATAAAACCTAGATTCCAAATCCCTGCTTCGTTACTTCCAGCTGTGTGGCCATGCCTAAGTTACTTAATGTCTCTGAGCCTTACGATTTTCATCTGTTTTGAGGGTTTGGTGAGGTGAAGGATGCAAGTGCCTGTTAAATGGTAGGGGCTCTATTTATGTTGTGGAATGGGTCCTGAAGGGTGCAGATACCTGCAGTGACCCAGATGATGTTGAAGTCAAGCCTGAAGAAGCCAAGTCTGAAGAAGAGAGGGCAGGAGTCTCACTTCTTAGGGGGCCAAGCAACTGTTGTGCAGCTTCACTTCAGATCAGATAAAGGAAAATGGACTAAAACTGTAGTGAGGGAGAGTTAAGTTAGAGCAGAAAAGATGTAGTGATTGTCGGGGGAGGAGGGGTGAATAATCAAGACAGGCTGTAGAAGCTCCTTCTCGGAAGAGGAGAGGATCCCTATTGAGATGGCACAGGGTCTTTTCCAGTGACTGGGGAATGGACAAAATGATCCCTGGAGTGTCCTGCTGACCAGGGGACAGGAACAGTGGATGGCCAGAGAAAAATGCAACAGTTGGGCCCCAAATGCCCAATGTCTGGGCTCATTCAGCCAGAGGGTTGCCAAGTTTACAGGAGGCACACAGCCATTTCCGAGTTGGTACAGGGGCCCCCTTCCACCCCCTCCAGGCCCCTCTCCTCTCCCCTCTGCCCTGAGCCTTCCCTGCATCTCACCGGCCCTTGGCTCTGCGCCGTGCCTAATCAAACAGCCCGAAATGTCGAAAACTCGATGTTTATTTTATTTTATTTTTTTACACACTTGCATAACTCCCTGACAAGCCACGCCAGGCATTGGGCTTTTTGTTTGGTTTTATTTTGTTGCATTTAGGGAAAAAGAAAGAGAGAGGGGAAAAAAAGAAGGAATAACACAAACCACCCAGCCCTAGAAGCTGTCTTAGGTCAGGCAGTGGGCTCGGGTTTCCTGCCTGAGGAAAAGTCTGTGGGAGTTGGGGGGCCTTGCTACTAGGCTCAGGAATGAGTGCGAGAGAGAAGAAAGCCACCTGGGTCAGAGCAGATAATGAATTAGAACCATGTGACAACAAGCATGGGTAGTAAAGAGCATTACTTGTGCACCTAATATAGGCCAAGCACTCTGCTAGGGACTTTGCATACATTGTTACTTAGCTTCACAACCATTTTATTCCTTTCCTTATTCCTTTCTTTCTTCTTTTTTTCTCCTTTTTCTATAAATGTAAATTCTGAGCCTCAGAGACTTAAGTAAATTGCTCAGAGACACATAGCCTGTAAGCAGCCAGCCTGGCTCTGGTTAAAGGATAACCAGGGAGCCATGTTGCCCTGAGTTTGCATGTACGGTTCATCCTGCCTGGAAATGCCTTTTCTCTGCCCTTCTCTAAGCCTCCTTCAAAATGCCTACCGGAAGCTTCTCCTGGCCACCTCGACCTTGTGTAGACCCGTGCATCACTAATCACTGGTCTGTCACCATCTCTCCCATGGTACTGTGAGCTTCTCAAGGGCAGGAACTGTCCAATTGATCCTTATGACCCACCATGCAGCATGTCCTAGCCCCAAGGGCCCCAGGAGGCCAGCATTGTACCTTTTGTAGGTACAGTCATCTTCCTTAGATGATATTGCAGCTAATTGTCAGCTCTCACTCAGGACCCTCATTCTCTTAGAAGACCAAAGGTCAGTGTACCCGGGCCGGGGCAGTAACTCAGAGATGAGAAAATATCTTCATACTTCATGCCACCCTTTACCAGGCAAGAACCTTCATTGTCACTGCATTGAAGTCCAACTCAAAATAGCTTAGACAATAAGGTGACTTATTATCTCATGTTTCAAGAAGGGTTAAAGATAAGAATGATCTAGCAGCTCAGCAACCTTGTCAAGAACGAGGTTCTTTTCTGTCTTCTCGTTCTACCATCCTCAGTGTGTTGGCTACTGACCTCATGATCATGAGGTGGCTGCAGCAGTTCCAGGCACCATATCCTCACTCCCAAAGTCCAGCATCAAGTACACCTGTCTTTTTTTAAGAGCTAACTAGATCACATGCCCACCAGTGAACCAATCACAGACAAGAGTGCCAATAAGATTAGTTTAGGCCAATCAGAATTGATGTGCTTGAATTACCTGGGAGAAGGTGTTCACGGATGAAACTCTGTCATCACCAAAGAAGGAGAAAGAGGCTGTTAGGTAGGCAACCAACAGTGACTGTGTTCATCACTCTTACTCTGGGAAAAGGTGACTTTGTTATTGTCAGTTTACCATAGACTCCACTGCAAACCGTAGTCTCTATGACCCTGTTGTCCCTGGGATCTTTTCCTTCTTTCATGGAAGCAAAATAGGTTAGTGACTATATGCATGGACCCTGGATTAACCTGGTCTGAGCTCAACCCATCTATACCACCAACAAGCTTAGTGTCTGGGCAAGTCATTTCACTTTTCTGAGCCTCAGTTTCCTCATCTGAAAAATGGGCATTACAATAATACCTACCCCACCAAGGCTCTTCTGAGGATAATATAAGATAATGCATTTAAAAAGCTTAGCACAGTAACCACTTAGTACATGCTGGCCCTTATTATTAGCTATGACATGTTGTCTTTCTAAAGAGCTAGTAGAGGAGACCAGCTCATAAAAATCTGGCGAGAAGAGAGGTGAGGTAGAGGGGTGGCACAAAGAAAGGCGTGTCACTGCTCCCTGAGGAAGTCAGAGAAGGCTTCCCCCAGGAGATGCTTGAAAGGCTCACTGGACTTTTCTAGGCACACGAGATGAAAAAGACATTCCAGACACATGCAAAGGCCCCAAGACCTGAACACCAGGGTGCTGCAGAGGTATAAACAGTCCTGCTTTGTGGGGGTTTAGGATGGAGGAAGAGGGGAGGAGGGCACATATGAGGTGGAAGGGGGCGGATGTGGCTCAAATGGTTGGGCGTCCGTCTCCCATATGGAGGGACCGGGTTCGATCCCTGGGACCTCCCGGTAAAAAAAAAAAGAATCCCAGATGAGGTGGAAGGCCTTCCGGAAGGGCCTCATGATCCAGGCTAAAAAGCATGACCTTGAGGGCAGTGAACAAACCCTGAAGGGCTTATGAGCCAGCAGGAGGCAGGCTGGGAGCTGGGCTTTAGCAGGAACACCTGGCAGCTCTTGTGAAGGCTGGGTTTGAGGGGGAGACACTGAGGGAGTGAGGAGGCCCCGGGAAAGGTGATGTGGGGGGTGATGCCTAATGGCAGTGCTCGGCATCCCCCCTTCCCTCGCTCTCAACCTTCTGTTATGCCCTCTGGAAGCCACAGCAAGCACCCTGGCCCAGGTGCTCCACCCTGGGACACTGCCCCCCTCACCCGGCAGACACTGGCAAGAGCCCTCACTCTCCTACCTGAGCTGCGGACCAGGCTTCTTGACGCCCTGCCCACTCCCATGCCTTCCCATCGGTTCTTCCTGCAAAGTCTCTGCTCCCGTGTTACTCATGCCAGTCTACCTCCCTCCTCTCCTCACCTGGGCTCTATCCACAGCTCCCCCTTGGGCCTTCTCCACTCACACCGCACTTGGCCATCTGTCTCAAGGTGTCCTCTTCTCCATGGCAAGCTCAGGCATCATCCTGGGGGACCTCCTTCTGTGTGTAATGCCACACTTAACACCTCCTTGACCGCCCAGGCTGTGACAATTTTCCAGTCCTCTCTACTTCAGCCTTCCAGTCCCGTGGAAGTCATAGGCCCGAGGACCTTCGGGCACCCACCATCATCTCCTTCTGCTCTGGATCTCTCGCTCACTTCCTCCTCATTCAGTTCTTTGTCATTTTTACTATGGAAAATGATTTCTGCACAGGCCTTGCCTCAACATCCAAACTGCCAAACGCTCTGCCTCCACCTGCTGCAAAGCCACAGTCAGCCTCAACTGGGCCCTCAGCCCCCGCTGTTGACAGCTCCTCTGGCTTCCCCGCCCCAGCCTTTCTAGCCCCCTAGGCCCCACTCTTCTCACCCCCAGCCTTCACCATCAATGCAGCTGAGGCAGCCCAGAATATCCTCCTACAGGTTCCTGCCCCTGGAACTAGAATTTTGATCCCCTTTCCCCAGCCCTAACAGAACTTTTCTCCCCAGATTTTCTCCTGTCTTGGTAAACAGCAATGCACCTGAGAAAGCAGGAAATGGATCACTTTTCATTCCTTTCTCTTTCTCTCTCTGTCTCTCACCTCCCACATCTACTCCATCAGCAAATTCTTTTGAATCTGCCACCAGAACGTTGTCCAAATCCATCTACTGCTCGCTTCACTGCTACCACTTTAAGCCTCCTTTGCTGATACCTGAACTAGTGTAAGAGAGGCCTGACTGGTTCCCCTGCTTCACTCTATCCCCCCACCAACGTGCTTCACACAGTAGCCAGAATAAACTTTAAAAATTACAAAGCACAGCCCATCACTCACTCCCCTGCTCAAACTTTCCAGTGATTTTCCACCACACTTAAAATCAAATCCAAACACCATCCCTTATAAGGTCACATCCCATCAGCTTCATATATTGCCTCTCTCTCTCAGTTTCAGCCTTACTGGGCTTCTTTCAATTTTTTGATCACTCTGAACTCTTTCCCATCTCAGGGCCTTTGCACAGGCCCTCGGCTGGCTTGCCCTTCCCGTAACTCTTCACACGGGCAGCTTCTTTTCTTCCTTCCAATCGCAGCTTACACATCATTTTGTTAGAATGGCCTTTCCAGACTTCTCATCTAAGTCGTTTCCCCATTCTTCTCTACCACAGCTTCTTCTCTGTTTTAGTGTGTGATGTGTTGTGCAATCATTTCCTTGCTTGTTGTCTTATTTGTTGCCGACTCCCTCACTAGACATAAGTTCCCAGTGCTTGCATGTAGAAGAACTCTTCTTTCTTTCCACATCTCTCACACATCCTGCACGATCCATTGCCAAGGTCACCATGATCCTCCTAGTCTCCGTATTCTGTAGTCTCTTTGTCTTCCTCCTTCTCTGTCCTCTGCAATTCTTGACATCCTCCTCCTTCTTAGGATTCTTTTCTCCTGGTTCCTGTTCCTTGTACTTCTGCTACCTCTCCTCCCAGCTCTTAACTGTGGACAATCCCGAAGCTATTCCTGGACCTCTGCCTTTCTGCTCAACCGTGAGCTAATACAGACAGTAAGTCTCAACTAAAAAAACAAAAAACAAAAACCTCTTTTCCCTAGCAAGATCATTTCTCACAGATCCAGACATGTTGGACCTGAGAATTAGTAGACCTGGGTTCTAGTTCCAGGTCTGCCACTTGCAGTTGCTCGAGCTAAAACTCCAAGAGTCAGGAAGCGGCTGTGGCTCAATCAGTAGGGCTCCCGTTTACCATATGGGAGGCCCCAGGTTTGGTTCCTGGGGCCTCCTGGTGAAGGCAAGCCTGCCCGCGCGGCATGGTTGGCTGACCCAGCGAGCACAAGCAGCAAGGGGGGATAAATGAATAAATAAATACAATCTTTAAAAAAAAAAAACAAAAAAACAAAAAACTCCAAGAGTCATCTTTGGCTGCTGTCTTTCCCTGACTCCTCATGTCTGATCCACCAGCAAGTTGTTTCAGTTCTACCTGTAGATCATGTCCTGGATCCATGCACTGGGCTCCAGCCCTTCTACCATCACCCTGGTCCACCTGCCTGGGGGATGACTCAGACTCCTTGATGGTCTCCCAGCTTCCCCTTCTGCCACTACAATCTGCAATAACCAGAGTGATTTTTTTGAAAAATAGAAATCAGATCATGGTGCTTGTGTTACTGTTTGATTGTGGCTACAACAAATAGCACAAACTTAGTGGCTTTGAACAATGCAAATGAATTATCTCACAGTTCTGGAGGCCAGAAATCCAAAATGGGTTGGCAGGCCTGTGCTCCTTCTGGAGGCTCTAGGGAAAAATCCATTTCCTTGCCTTTTTTGGCTTCTAAAAGCTCCTTCATTCCTTGGCTTTGGGCCCCTTCCCCCATCTTCAAAGCCAGTAGTAAAGCATCTTTAAATCTCTCTCTGCCTCTGACCCTCCTGCCTGCCTCTTACAAAGATCCTTGATATTACATTGGGTCTACTTGGATAATCCAGAATAGTCTTCCCATCTAAAGAGCCTTTACTTAATCAAATGTGCTAATGTGTGTTTCCACCGCACTTAGAATCAAATCCAAACACCATCTCTTATAAGGTCACATCCCGCCAGCTTTATATATCGCCTCTCTCTCTCTCTCAGCTTCAGCCTTACTGGGCTTCTTTCAATTCTGTGATCACTCTGAACTCTTTCCCGTCTCAGGACCTTTGCACAGGCCCTTGGCTGGCTTGCCCTTCTTGTGGCAATGTTCCCTTTTGCTACGTAAAGTAATGTATCCATCAGTTCCAGGGATTTGGTCCTGGGCCTCTTTCTAGGATCACCATTCTGTCTACCACCACACTCTTAAAACCTTCCAGTAGTTCCCCACAAACTTAGAAGAAAAGCCAAACATCTTGCCTGGCCTCAGTGACCTGCCCCTGCTTGTACACTCAGCCCATGGTATCCTCGTTGCTGTTTCTTTTTTTAAAAAAAAAGATTTATTTATTTATTTCTCCCCCTCCTCCCCATTGTTTGCCCTCGCTATCTGCTTGTTGTGTGCTCTCTGTGTCTGGTCATCTTCTTTTTAGGAGGCCCTGGGAACAGAACCTGGGACCTCCCATGTGGGAGGGAGGCACCCAATCACTTGAGCCACATTGCTCCCTGCTTATTGTGTCTGTCATTGTGTATTCTCCTTGTGTCTCCTTGCATCATCTTGTTGTGTCATCTCATTGCATCATCCTGCTGTGCCAGCCCTTCACATCAGCTCACTGTCTTGCTTGTCTTCTTTAGGAGGCACTGGGAACTGAACCTGAGACCTCCCATGTTGGAGGCAGGTGCCCAACTGCTTGAGCCACATCTGCTCCCCTCGTCGCTGTTTCTTGAGTCCACCAAACCCAATCCTGCCTTAAAGCCATTCACTTGCTTTTCCTTCTGCCTTAAATGTTCTTCTCCCAGATCTGCATGTTCATGGTCACCTCATCTCAGATGTAACCTCCTCAGAAAGGCCATCTCTTGTCTAAAGTAGCTTTAAAGTGAATAGTTTTGTATTATTTTCTTCAGAGCACTTTATCTCTACCTGACATTTTCCTGTTTAATTATTTGTTTCTTGCCTGTATCCCCCATAAGGATGTAGGCATCTTCAAAGCCAGGCAGGCTCTTGTCTCTCCTATATCTCCCAGCACTGGAACTCAACTGGTATTTGTTGAATGAGTCAGTGAGTCTCAGTTTTCTCATTTTTTCCAATGGGTATAATGATACTTCCTGTCTCATCAGTTTACTTTGAGGATTAAACAAGATAATAACTATCACTTTTAGTTGTCAATAATAGGCCAAAAACTGCATTAGGAAGCTTACATTTAAGATTTGATGTTCATATCTTCTTATTTCAAAGTCATTAAGTTGCAAGGAACAGAAACCCTCTCAAGCCAGCTCTAGGAAAAGGAAATTCATTGTAAGGATACAACAGACAATCTAGTAAGCATCCTAGCAGAGGAAACAAAATGCAAGAAGGACGTGTCCTTCAGTTCCCAGGTCATCGTTCTCCATCTCTCCCCTCTCTGGGGCCTGATGGTCCCTTATCACTACTCCTCTCTGTACAGGTGTACCTTCTCTCTCTGAAGACTGTCTTCTGCTGCTCACGTCTTGCCACTCATAGCCCAACATGGTCACTGGCCTCAATTCTCTGGTACCTCAACTTATGGTATGGCTGTCTAGTTATCTACTTCAGTCTCCCAGAGTCCCAAGCCCCTTTCCAGAGAAAGAGAATCCACTTGGCCCAGAATGAGTCAGGTGTTGATCCACTGTGCCATCTCTGTGAGCTGGGATGATGAAGTCATGGGGTTTGAGCAGCTTCCCAGGTCCGTGCCTGCAGGACGGCTTGTGGATAGGGGAACAATTCCAACAAAAGGGGCTTGACTGGGCAGGTACCCCACAACATGCCTGCTATAATGCAAAGCATCTAGCACAGCCCCTTGCATGCTACTTCCTTCTCCCTTTCCCAACCACCCTTCCATTCTACAAGTCTGTAATCCTCTGGCTCCCAAACATATATCTCCAGCTTGGTTCTCTTTTTTTTTTTTTTTTTTTTTTTTTTTTTACCGGGAGGTACCGGGGATCGAACCCCGGTCTCTCCATATGGTAGATGGACACCGAACCTCTTGAGCCACATCCGTTTCCCATCAGCTTGGTTCTCTTATCCTCACACCAGTTGGTACTTCAAGCTGCCCGCAGTATATTTCCAATGTGTATCTCACCATCTCTTCAAAGTCAACTTATAAAAAGCCATGTAAATCTTCCTTTGGGAATTAGCTCATCTCCCTAGTTCTCCTGCCTCAGACACAAGCCCGACCTCTTCCAGACTTCTCAGCTCTGAATCCCTGGATCTTCTATCACCCATCTCTGGGCCTCGGAAGAGGTCCATGCCTCCCTGTCCTCTTCCCCTATGGGTAGTCTTCTTACCACCTTTTGTATTGTTCAACAAAGAGATTGAGCATCCTAACCCACAGTGCTGAATGGGTAAGCCCAGAACTCTGGAGTTAGACAAAGCTGGGTTCAAATCCCAGCTCTGCCTTTTAATTTTGGCATAGCTCTTAAACTTCCTAAGCTTTGGTTTCCTAATGTATGAAATGGTGCTAATTATAGTTCCTACCTTACAAGGTTGTTTTGAGGATTGGCATAATGCACGTAAAATATGCATAAACATACTTTCTCACTTATTTGATTGATCAACTGATTGATTGATTAATGAATTTAGGTGTCAGCAATGTGCAAGAAAAACAAAGGCAAATAAGACATGGCCCCTGGCTTCAAGAAACCTGAGGTTTCTGGACAGGTCTGTGTCACTAGCTACAATAACCTTCTGATTCCCTGCCTGACAAGGTCCCCCTGGCAATACATTAACCATTAACTATATTATATAATAATAATTATATATAACTAGCTTCTAGTTGTAAGAGCAACTTATGATTATTTAGAAAACATAAGGGAAGATTAGAATCACCCTTAAACCCCTCCTCCCCCCATTGTGGGAGAACTCAGTCCTTCCAGTTACCCTGCTTTGCAACAATTGGATCACACATCACATACAGTCAGTGTCAGTTGTTATTTTGCAACAATTGGATCACACATCACATACAGTCTGTGTCAAATGTTATTTTGCAAGTGTTTGGCTATGTCATTAAAGATCCTTTGATGTTCCATTTTAAATAGGTCACGTGGTGAATGTAACAACATACCTTTATCCCGTCCTCCACTGTTAGGGACTTGGGTGGTCACTTTTGGGCTTTTCTCCCTATGACAAATAATGCACAATGAGCATCTTTATTCAATCAGTTCTGCCACTGACTGAGCACTCACTTCAGACCTGCTGTTTCACTTAGTGCTCAGGACAATGCCATGAGCTGGACATTATCATCTCCCTTGCAGAACAAGGAAACTGATGGCCGGTTCAGCAGCTCACCCGAGGTGGCACAGTCCCTGATGGCAGATGGCATTTGGAGCCGCTCTGTGTGAGCCACGACCCTGTTCAGCCACATCAGGGCCATCAGCTCGACTTCTGTTTGCATCATTGCTGCAAATGCTTTGAAGGTTCATATTCCCCACATGCTTCCCACACCCAGAACAGTGCCCAGTGAGTAGTATGTGCCAGATAAATATGGAACTGATGAATTTAAAAGGTGGCAGGGTATGAGATTGCCTTTTTCACTGATACCACCTCACTGCTGATTCTCATTAAAAAATATCTTTGCTAATTTGATAGCCAGAAATGTTATCATTGCTTTAATTTGCCTTTCTTTGATTATTGGTAAGAGGGAATAGGTCATACAAATGTCTATTGCTAAACATTTATAATTTCTCTTCCGTGAATTATGTATTCATATAATTTGCCCATTAGTCTACTAGGGTCTTTGTGTGTTTTCTTTTTTTTTCTCCTTAAGTTGAATAAGCTCGCTATATGTGAGGATGTTAGTTACTTGCTTGGCATATTCATTTTGCTTGGCATATTCATTGCAATGATTTCCCCAGTCTGTGTGTGCCCTTTACCTCAGAGGACATTATTTTGTCCCGCTGGGCTCCTGAGGGTATAATCATTCTCCTAGTTAGACCAGAAGGCTCAAAAAAGCAGGCAGCTACTGGACCTCAGAATTTTCCCATATTTCTCAGATCCTTGCCAAGGGCCCAAGCACCAGGTAGGTTTGTAGTAAATTATTCTTCATGCTCACATGACATTTAGTATTTTTGTTTTGTTTTGTTTTGAGGTACCAGGGCCAGAGACTAAACTCAGAACCTCATATATGGAAAGCTGGCACTCAACCACTGAGCTATACCGGCTCCCCTGAGTTGTTTTTTTAATTTTATTTGCTTGTTTGTTTTGTTTTTAGGAGGTACTGGGGATCAAACCTGGGACCTCGTGTGTGGGAAGCAGGTGCTCAACCACTTGAGCTACATCTATTCCCATTTAGTGTGTTTTGTAGACACTCCCCCATCTGTTTTATCAAAGGCCAGCCCGCAGGGAAGGTATTGCCATCTCCATTTTTGCTGATGAGGAAACTGAAGCTCAGAAAGCGTCTCTGGCTTGCCTACAAGCACACCAATTGTAAGTGGCCAAGTTGGATTTGAATGCAAGTTGTCTGCCCCTATATCCTATGTTTTCTCCGTCATGCCCAGTTGTTAGGGAGAAAGCCTAGCTCATACAGGCCCCAGACCTCTTTTTTCTTGCTGTGTTGGACTCATAGCCTCTGCTGAGCTGTTGTTTCATCAAATGGTCCATGAGTGAGTGTGTGTGTGTTGGGGGGGCATGTGATGAGGGGCAGGAATGAAATAAGGAAGCAGTTGGGGATGAAACAAGATTGGAGAGGGCCTTCAATGCCAAGCCAGAGAGAGTCAGACTTTATTCTGCAGGCAAAAGGAAACTCAAATTCTCCACCAACATCCTCTGCCCCTCCCAGAAAACAAGGACCAGCCCCACCCCAATGCTGGACCCATGATTGGGAAACCCTAGACTCTCAGCATATGAGGCGGTGGAGCTGAAAGGGCCTCAGGATGCACGTGGTATCAGCTCTCCTCCACCTCACAGAGGGGGGAGCCCAAAGATGGCAGGTGACTTGCTGTAGGTCACTTTGCAGCTTAGGGGTTTGCAGCCCAGGTGTCCCCCTCCCAGCTGAAGACTGTAGCCATTGGGCAATTTGACGTAATTATGAATTCCAAAAATATAATTGGATTATGCTTGTAAATTGATCTGTTAATCTGGGCATGATTAAGTTATGATTAGGGCGTTGACTGGGCCACGTCAGTAGGGCATTGAGCCCCACCCCTTGGTGGATAGGGGAATCGAATATAAAAGGTAAGGCAAGAACAGAGTTGAAGCAGTTTTGAGCAGCCATTTTTGAGAAGCAGTTCTGATGTTGGAGTTTTGATGTTAGATAGAAGGCCCCAGGAGAAGAGAAGCGAGCCGTTCACCTGATAGTCTACAGCTGACCCTGTGGAGGAAACAGAGTTGCTAAGCCCGGAGAGAAATGCAGCCCCAGGAAGAGAGGAACCCAAGAAGCCTGAACCCTGGCAAACGTCGGCAGCTGTCTTGCTCCAACATGTGGCAATGGACTTTGGTGAGAGAAGAAACTTACGCTTTCTGGCCTGGTAACTGTGGACTTCTAACCCATATAAATACCCTTTATAAAGACCAACCCATTTTTGGTATTTCACGTTAGCACCCCTTTGGCTGACTAATACAGAATTTGATACAAGGAGTGGGGTAGTGCTTTTGTAAGTACCAAAATGTTGGAATGGTTTTATAAATGGGTAAGGGGTATTTTTTGGAGGAATTGTGAAATGCTTGATGGAAAAGGCCTAGATCACTTTGAAGAGACTGTTGATAGTAATATGGACGCTAAAGAGACTTTCTATGATGCCTTAGAAGTAAATGATGAAACTATTATTGGAAACTGGAGGAAAAGCGATCCATGTTTTAAAGTTACAGAGAAGGGAAGTGGCTGTGGCTCAATCAGTAGGGCTCCCGTTTACCATATGGGAGGCCCAGGGTTCGGTTCCCGGGGCCTCCTGGTGAAGGCAAGCCCGCCCGCACAGCGTGGTTAGCTGACCCAGCGAGCACGAGCAGGAAGGGGGGGATAAATGAATAAATAAATAAAATCTTTGAAAAAAAAATAATAAAGTTACAGAGAACTTAGCAAGATTAACTCCTGGTGTTATATGAAAGACAGAATTTGAAAATGGCAAACCGGAGCATTTAGCTGAAGAACTTTCCAAGGTAAACTCAGAGAATGTGGCTTGGCTTCTCCTTGCAGCTTATAGCAAAATACTAGATGAGTGAAATACACTAAGGACTGAACTTTTGGACATAAGGAAAACATCCGGAACTTCCAAGTTTCTGGAAATCAAATTCCTAGATGAAAATGCCCTATTTGAAGACTTTACTAAACTTGGAACTTGTAAATCAGAATTGAAGATGCAATTATCTTGGAAAGACTTGTGGAAAGTCTTACTGTCTGATGGCTTGGACCCCTGCTTCCTGCATGCTAAACCAACAAAGTTTTTGAGAGAGCTGTATGAACAAAACCACTGTCTGTTTGGACAGAAGAGGACATGGAAAGGAGAGATTGAAGGAGAATCAGCTTTAAGAAGGAAACTGTGGAAGCAGAGATCTGGACTTAAGACATCTTCTTGGGCCAAGAGAGGAGCCCCACCCATGTGTACAGAGAGTGTGAGTTTGACCCTGCAGTTGAAGAGGGTAGATGTTCTTACCCGAAGTTCTGGGAAAGTTTTGATGCCCCATGGTGTAGAGAGGGTGAGTTTTCCCCAGCAGTTGAAGAGGGTGGATGTCCCCACCCGATGTTCTGGGAGAATTTTGCCATCCCAGGGTGCAGAGAGGATGGGGCACATTCCTCAAAGATTAGGGCGGTTAAGGTTAGCACCCTATAGGTCTGAGAGGGGTGTACCTGTCCCCCATGGAATACAGAAGGCCAGGTGGTCAACCCATTGCTCTGAGAGGGTTGAACCTGTATGCCAAAGGTTAAGGGGAATGTGGTCTTCACCTCACTGTACTAGGGGGGCTAAGACTCTAACTCAAAGATTGGGTAAGGTGTGGCAATCACCCCAACACTCTTGGAGGGTGAGGTCTGGAGCTTGGTCGACACCTAGATGCTTGATAAGGGTGGAACCAAGAAAATGGCCATTGGGCAAGCCTGTGGAAAGGGTGGGTTCCCATGTGGCCCCAAGGAGAAGAAACCATCATCTTAAGAATGACTCTCAGACTTTGAAATTGAATGGAGGATGCCCTGCAGGTTTTCTGAACTGTAGAGGATCCATGACTCATGTTTAACATCCCAGTTTCTTCTTTTGATATTGAAAATGTTTATCCTCTGTCTTTCCATTTGTGTATTGGAAGCAGTTAAATGGTTTTGTAAGTTTCAGAGGTCTACAGCGGACAGGATTTTGCCGAAGACAAAGTGTATTTCTTTAAAATTATTATGATATGATTTTGTACTTGAATTGTTACTGATTTAAGGTTTTTTGAATATTGTAATGTATTTTTGGAACTCAGAGGGTGGAGTGTAGCCGTTGGGCAATTTGATGTAATTATGAATTCCAAAAATATAATTGGATCATGCTTGTAAACTGATCTGTTAATCTGGGCATGATTAAGTTATGATTAGGGTGTTGACTGGGCCACCCCTTGGTGGGTGGGGAATCAAATATAAAAGGCATGGCAAGAACAGAGTTGAAGCAGTTTTTTGAGAAGCAGTTTTGATATTGGAGAGAAGGCCCCAGGAGAAGAGAAGCAAGCCATTCGCCTGATCGTCTACAGCTGACCTTGTGGAGGAAACAGGAGCTAAGCCTGGAGAGAAACGCAGCCCTAGGAAGAGAGGAACCCAAGAAGCCTGAACGCTGGCAAACGTAGGCAGCTGTCTTGCTCCAACATGTGGCAATGGACTTTGGTGAGAGAAGAAACACGCTTTCTGGCCTGGTAACTGTGAACTTCTACCCCTTTATAAAGACCACCCCATTTTTGGTATTTCACATTAGCACCCCTTTGGCTGACTAATACAGACTCCATCCATCTTCTAATCTCAGCCTCTCTGTTCAAAGCCAAGGTGTCTATGAGGAGACACCTGAGGAGACTGGGGTGAAGCTCTCATTCATTCATTTCATGGGTTCAATGAATATTTATTAAGCACTTGCTATTTGCCAAGTTCTAAACTAAACCAAAACAAAAACTAGAAAAAAATGGTAAACGAGACAGACTTGGCCCTTGGCCTTGGGGGGCAGACAGTGGAGGAGAGGGGCAAGTAATGCGGCACCTACACTTCAGAGGAAGGATGCTCCTTTGGGATGTATCAGAGGCAGTGGGAGCTCTGTGCCAAGGTGGATGAGCCGTCAAGGTTCTTGGAGGCAGTGCTTCTCAGCTGGGACCAGAAGAGTGGAGGTTGGTTAGGGCAAGAGTGGGGGCAAAGGGCTCCTGTGGAGGGCAAGAGCACATGGGAACTCCTGGAGGTAAAACATTACCACATCAGAGACGCTGGGAAAGCAGACCAGTGGAGGAGGCCTGGGCAGCCGCACTGAGGAGTTGGTTCACAATCCTGAGGGCAAGGAGGCACCCTCTTTTTTTCGGTAAGGGTATTGCACGGTCAGATTTCTGTGAGAGGCAGGTCCCCCTCACCATGTGGAGGACAGATTTGGGGGCAGAAGGCAGGTGAGCAGGCCAGGGAGAGGCAGGGGTCATGGGCAGCAGGGTGGAGGCGCTGGGTCCTGGGGTCCCCCGGAGACCAAGCTGGAGCGCTGGCCGACTCTGCTGTGGGTTTGGCTTGGAGTCCAGAGGCGTGTGCATGCCAGCCTGTCCTGTCAGCTGGCCCCGCGCAGGAGTTCCACAGAGCAGGCTGGACAGCTAACTAGGTTCAGATGCTCCCAGCCCCTGGACTTTGCGGGGAGGGGGTGGGCAATGAAGAGCTTCCCTGCCTCCCTGCTCAGCTTAGTTCAGCCCTTAGTTCACTTCAGGACCCTTCCCCAGCTTGGGCATTGGCAGAGGGGCAGGGTAGGAGTGGGGAGGGAGAGGAGTGGGGCAGGGGCTCTATGCTAAGATTGAATCTGTTTTGGGGATGTGTATGTGTGTGAATCTCTGTGTTTGTCAGTTGTGTGTGTGTGTCCACCTGCTGTCACTCATATGAGCCTATCCCATGTGGAAAGAGCCTGTGTCAATGTGTGTGTCCATGCATGTTGGTGTGTATGAATCCATATGTGCTTGTGTGTTCATGTCTGTGAGCCAATGGTGCTCTCCTTAGTGTGTGTTCATGTGCCTGCGTGTACCTGAGTGTGTCTGCGGCCTCACTTAACACCTGGGGCTGGTCCCTGACCCTCCTCCTCTGAGAAGGACTGGGGTGTGCTCACCAGGTCCAAGCATTATTCCCACCCCCACCCCGGGGGTCACCACACTTGTCCTCACCCCCAGCAGCCCCCTCTGTGATGTCCTCCCGGGAACCCAGCTGCACCAGGCTGAAAGCTGTCTCCTTCCAGCTGCTTTGCCCAGCCTTCCCAGGACCCTGCTTTGTCTGCGAACAGTCAGACCCTGAGGTGGGGCAGGCCTGGGACATCAGGCAGAAGCGACTCAGGCCCACATGCATACACACGTACCCCTCACATGCACCTGCACAAACATGTGTTCACATACATGCACACCCGGCATGAGTGCAAATAGGCACACACACATTCAAGTCCTCTGGGCTCTGGCCCCAGAAAGACAGAAAAAGCCAGCTAGGGCATGGTGCACCCCAGAGAGGCCTGGGGGCTCTGTCCTGTGACCTGCATCCTGCCGCCCACATTCTGGCCATGTGCAGGGGGTGTCCATGTAAACTGGGCCTGGCAGAGAGGCAGGTTTCTGTTTGAAGAGTGCACTGGGGCACAAGAACACATAAGAACTTCTCTGTGTGTCCATGAGACTTTGGGAGCAATGTACCCCATCATATGACACTCCCATGCCAGGCAGCTCCCCGCACACCCAAAGCAGCTGTGGTCATCTGGGTCTGCTCAGGAGTACAGTGGACAGAGCAAGGGCTTTACAGCCACTTACTTGGCTGTGCAACCTTAAGGAAGTCACTTAACCTCTCTGAGCCTCAGGTGAAGATCATTTAACACAAAGATAATAATTGAACCCACCTCATAGAATTATGAGAACGACCATGAGCCAGGCACTGGGGATTCAACAGGGAACAAAACAGAGAAAAATCTCTGCCCTCACAGAGTTGACATTCTGGCACATAAACACTAACTTGTGCATTGTCCTGATGCAATCTGGCACACAGTAGGCGCTCAATAGATGGTAACTTCTTACCCTCTCCTCCTACCTGATTTTATTTCCTGGAGGAAGGGTGCAGCAGGAGCCTTTCTGTTCTCCCTGCCTCCTTCCTTTGCAGGTCAGGATTCCAGCCCCAACAACTTGTAGAGAAGCCTCCAGGTCTTCCTTCAACGGTAAGAAGCGGGTGGAGGCCTAGCTACAAACGTTGCAGATGTGCAATAATTAAAAGCATAGCAATAGCAAATGCTGTCTCAGGCCTTGGGGTGAGGAGGGGAAGAAGGGCATATGTCCTGATTGCCCTCCTTGTGGCTGGGAGGAGCTCTCCATCCAAGGGCACTAGGCAGCTCCAAATATCGCCACAATCACCACCTGTCACACAGCAGGACCAAGGGCCCTGTGGTCTTTAGGATGCAGAGGATTTGACAGGAAAACTGGAGGAGCTGGGGAAGGCAGGAAGCTAGTGCCTGATCTTGTGGGGAGATGCTGCCCCTCCTCACCCAGTTAAGACCCCTCCCACTGAAGCAAAGGCCCAAAGGGGAGTCTTTTGCTGGGGGTAATTCCCAAAGGCTGGAGCCTATCCTAGAGTGGGGACAGGCCACCTGGCTCCAGGATGGAGTCAACTAATGTACCTACTGTGCATTAGGCCCTTTGGTGGCCACTGACTCAATGGGTCCTCACCACAAAGCCTTTATCCTGCCTGTTTTGCAAGGCAAGAAGCCAAAGCTCAGAGAGGTTGCTTTGCCCTGAGTCACATGGCAAACAGCTGAGAAGATCTGACCTCAGGTCTGTTCTGTCTGATTCCAAGAACAGAGAAGAAAGGAAGGAGGGGACCCCACTATCCTAAAAGCCAAAAGCTCAAGCAGGGGAAGGGAAGTGAGCTGGGGCACTGGGAAATGGGGCTCTGACTTAGCCCACCGCCCCTACATATACTGGGCAGGCTAGCAGGGAAGCGGGCATCCCAGCTGTTCCGGAGCTTATCTCTGGGAAGGTTTAACATAAGGAAGACCCCTTTACCCACCTGTTTTGGGGGCTCAGGGCAGAGGGAGTGGGGGTGTGAAGCTGAAGGGTCAGTCATCCCCGGTGCTTAGGGGAAGTAGACAGGGTGGGGTGGGTTCTGCTGAGGACCCTTCTCCTTGCTCTCTGGTTCTCAGGAGCTTCTTAGCTCCTAAAGTGGTCCTCCGCTAAAGTAGTCCTCCGCTGTGCCAGTCCTCCTGGGGGCTCAAGGCCCTGGTGGAGGGGTCAGCTGAGCCTACCTGGAGAGCCCCAGGCAGGAGGGGTCCCAGGCTGGTCTGATAGAGCCAGGATGGAAGCCACCTGTGGTTGGCGGGAACTGGGAGATTGGGGAGGAGAGTGGGAGAGGTGCTCTGATTTCCAAGCTTATGGCCTGGATCTGGGACCTGGGGTAGGTGGTTGGGAGCTGCCACCCAGTGAATGATCTGGGCAGAGGGATCATCACCCTGACTCTTCACCCACTGAGTCTCCCACTCCCCAGAACCCTCTCCACCTGCAGCTGCTCCAGAGTTCCTCCAGAGGTGGGGGCAAGGGGGATTCCTGTAGCCAGGGTGGGCATCACCAGGCACTAGAAGAGTCCCCACCCCAGGCCCTAGAGTCAGGTGGGGCTGCCCCTGCAGTAACCACCCAGACTGCCCGGGACCTGGGCAGTGTTCACTTCCTCCCTCAGTTTCCACCCAGCAAGTCCAGCTTTGGTCCCTGTGAACCCAGACCCTCCCTGGGCATTCCAGTGTGCGGGGCTGAGTGTGAATGTGTGAGTGAGAAAGTGCAAGTCAAAGTGTGCACCATGGCATTGCGTGCAAGTGTGTAGGTATGTGTGTACATTAAAGGGTGTGTATGTGGGAGTATTGCTTCTAAGTGTGTGTGTATTTATTTGCACATGTGTGTGTATTTGCACATATGTGTGTTGGAGTGGGTTGCTGAGCTCTCATGCACGTGCAACTGTGTACATATGTGTGGGGGTCAAGAATCACAGAACCTCAAGTTTCCCAGGGGCCCTAGAGGCCTTTCGATTGCACCCTGCATCCAAGTATTTAAAGGTCCTTCAATCTCATCCTGCCCGGCCTAGAAGCAAGTAGTCCATGGGTGTATGTCTGTGCATATGTGTGCATGGCATATTAGCAGTGACGACAACCGACAACCATGATTCCTGGGGCACCAGCTTCCTGCCAATAGCCTTGGGAGGTAGGGAAGGTGGTTACACCAATTTACAAACAAGGGAACTGAGGCTCAGAGACCTTGAGCAAGGACACGTGCCTCAGAAGGCTCAATCTGGCTTAGAATCCAAGACTCCTCCCAGGCCTCCCCCACTCTGCCCCTGCCTTCTGGCCCCGGGCTGCTCCCCTGAGGGTCAGCCTCTGTGAGGGTGTGAGGGAGGGGTGTGAGGCCCCAGGTAGGGTGGTATCAGGGGACACCCAGGTGTGAGTGCGTGCACATCAGGTATTTGTGTAGATCGGATGTTTCAGGGTTGTGAGCCTGTAGGTGGAAGCCGTGGCAAGCGTGTGCCCTGGAACACATGTGTGTTGGAGTGTAGGTGAGAGAGGGTCTAAGTGTGGATGAGGCTGGGGGAGGGCATTGTGTGGGTCTGTGGGCAAGACAGCGAGACAGGAAGTGGATGTGCGAGTCAGAGTGCATCTGAGCGAGGGTGTGTGAAATGCATCGGGTTTTCCTTTTTTCTTCTCTTCTCTGACTTCAACCAGGAACAGATGTCTAGCAGGCCGATGAATTGGAAACATCTGAAATGACTGTCCGAGCTGAAGTATAATAAATAGACCTTTCATCACGTTCCCTGGAAGGGGGTCGCTGGGGACAGGCTCCAGGGAGCATTTAGAGGGGCTGGGGGTTAAGAGTGGCCCAAGGATGGGTGGGTGGAAGGACAGACAGACTGGCCTCCCCATCTCCCAAGGAGGACAGATAGCCTGGGACGATGGGGAGATGGACCTGCTGCAGCCCCTCCCACAATCCATGGGCCTCAGTTTTCCTATCCATGCAGTGGGCTTGCTGCTCACTCTGGGCTCTGAGGCCTGGCACCCTCAGGAAGAAGCATTTTTACCTTGACAACAGGCTGACAGTTGGCTAGACAGCAGGTCTGAGCAACGCCATGCAGACTGTGCTGCCTTCTGCAACTGCCCCCACTCTCCCTCCCCCCACCCCCAGTAGACACACAAGAGGCCTTCTTGGCCCCCAGAGCTCTCTTGACTTGAACTCTCCAAAGGAGACCCATTGTCCTCCTTCCTGCCCCCAGATGTGTTGGCTTAAAGAATCTGGTAAGACAAGCACAGCTGGGCTGGTGGGAGTAGGCAGGGGCCTGGAGAGGGGAGCAGCTAGGTGTTGGACACATGGTGTCCTGGCAGGCCTCGCCCCCACCCCACATCATGGCCTCGTCCCAGACCCCCCTCTGCGGCAGCTGCAGCTGTGCATCCCCGAGGACACCCAGGGAATAGAGGTCCAGAGGGAGCCAGACACAGTGCCCAGGAGCTCCAGGGAAGGAGAGAGGGGCAGAGGTGGGCCCAGCACACCCGGCTCTCCACTGCAGGCCCTCAGGAGGCTGGGTGGCAGGAAGCCAGGCATCAGAGCCACAAGGCTCTTTTTGAGCAAGAGTCTGCCACAAATGGGGCTTCAGAAATTTTTGATCTCCGAGACCATGAGGCCTGCGGTTCAGAGGGAAGGACCTCAGGGGCCTGCCCCCAGCCTGCTAGGCTACCCTTGGCTCTTTGTTCAGGAATCCTCCACAGAAGCAGCCAAGAAACATTCCCCTAAACCTCCAAAGCCAGATGAGAGAAGGCCTGACTCAACCACTGACCCACCGGCTGTGTGATCTTGGTCACCTTATGTCAGCAACTGGGCCTCCGTGTCCCTCTCTGTGAAATTGGGGTACATGTCCCCCAATCTCACAAGGCTGCTGCAAAGTTTCCATGGGATGATGTGTGAGTACCTGCTGCTGGAGGTTGTAGATGGTCAAGGTGCCACTCAGTGAATATCCACTGAGGGTTTACTCTGTGCCAGGTGCTGGGCTAGACCCTGGGGTTCCTAACGACGACTTAGACACCCTGCTCGCCAGGCCTTCACACATGCTGTTCCCTTCGCCCTGAACACCCTTCCTCCTCCTTTTCACCTGGTCACCCCTACTCACCCCTCAGGGTTCACCATGAACGACACTGCCTCAGGAGACCCCAAGGTCAGGAACCCCTGTCTGTGATCTCCTTAAAATCCCACACTACTGTGTTCCCCTCCCCATGTACCTCTCAGTATCTGGAGGGTGGTTGTCAATTTTTTTTATGCTCACACTTACATGACATTTACTTTGTGCAGGTGGTAGCCTACGAGCTTTACACATAATAAATCCTTTAATCTTCTCAGCAATCCTTAACTGTGCTTTATTCATATTTTAGAAAGAATAACATTATCCCAGGTTATGTCTATGTCGCTAGGAACAAATGAATGACGTAAAGGAAGCTCACCATCTAGTGAGGGAGGCAGTGTCAATACAGAGTGACAAGTTTCAAGCCAGTGGCTGGGGGAGCCAAGGCATGACTCTAACCAGGAATGAATGAGGTGAGTAAATGAATGGAGCCTGGATGACCTTGAGCCTGGCCCTCAGGCCCCAGCAGAGGCAAGTCTTGTTGAGCTTATTGTCAAAATGCTCACTCCAGTGCCTCTTGCCGTCAACAGGGTAGAGCCTCTCTTCCTTCTCATGACCCAGGCCTCCTCCATCTTCTCCTTCAAAGCCAAGGACCCCCACCCCCAGAAGGCATCCTGAGCAGCCTGGGAGGAGGTGCAGACCTAAGTTCTGAGGCTCAGATTCCCCACTGCCCTTGCATTTCCCAGTCTGCTGAAGGCACCGGGGGACAGAGCAACTGCACCTCTTGCTCCTCCTCCTTTTGTTTAAACAAACAAATAAACCAAAAGTTCTCAGCGGCATGGGACAAGGTGTCCTCCCTAATGCAAACCAATGCTTCTCTTTGGCAAGGGCGCCCTAGGAACCTCCCTTCCCTCCCATCCCTCCCTAGGGCCCCTTCCCATTGAGAGCCAGGCTCAAGGTCCAGCACCTGAGGTTTTGAGTCACCACAGATTGTTTCCAAAGGGCCAGATCAACAAGGTCCATCTGCAGCATGCAGGGCAGAGTCAGAGGTCATGAGAACTCCTTGACAGGGGGCATCCTGAACCTTGGACCAAGAGCTGGGTCTCTTGCTGGGTGACGCGCCCAGGCAGAGACTGAACAGTTGCACTTTCAAGGTCCCTTCCAGCACTTGGAACCCTAGGGTTCTTTGCCTGTAACTCTGCAGGCCTAAGTGGGTCTGTAACAGCGTGTCCAAGCCACGAGGGTGTGTATCAGCAAGTGTGTCTGTGAATGTGCATATCGGCATGTGCATGCCTGAGTGTGTGCCCACAGAAGTGTGTGTCAGTGTGTGACTCCAAGTGCCTACCTAGGGGGGTCACCTCTGTGTGTGCCCTTGTGTGTTAGTACATGACGTGTGTGGGTGTGTGGCTGGAAGTAGACATCTGTATCTGGTGTCTGGGAGAGGATGCATCTGTGTGTGTGTGTGTGTGTGTGTAGGTCAGTACCAGAGTGAGGGTGTCACATGGGTTTCCATGTGCCCGCGCTGAGATGGGCATGTCTGTGCGTAGTGGGACATGATGGGAGCTCCAGCAGCTTGACATTCACACCCTGCTCGTCCCTGGCAGCCCCTGCCTCACCCAGGGCCTGGCTCAGACTCTCGGAGAGGATTTCGGAACGTTTGAGAAGTCGGCATCCCAGCCCCTCGCAGTCACCCAGACAGACCCGCTGGGTGGGGAGGAAACCGGAGTCTTTGGAGGCTCCCGTGGGCCTAACTCAGTTACACGCTTATTACCCAGCTTCTCCGCTGTGAACCCAACACTGCTGGGCCCGAGGCGGGGTGCAGCGTGCCCCTCCCCCTAGCTCTGCAGCTCCATGTTGCCCTGCTGCTGGGTGTGGGAATGGCTGAGGGAAGACGGGTCTGAGGGACCCAGTCCTCGGGAGGCCCCTGGCTGGGGAGACAGCCCTGCCCTCAGGGAGCCCTAGTCAGAGAGAGGTAGCTAGATGAGGCTATAGAGCTGGGTGGTTTGGCCGCCCCCGGGAGCAGATCAAGGTGCTGTGGACCGGGCTAAACCCTGACTGCCCCTTCCTCTAAAGGATTCCTCTGAGGGTGCTTGCACCTTGTCCCCTCTGGGGTGCCACTTGGCGAGGGCTGGGGCAGAGCTGTCTCCAGATGGGCTGGGAGTGAAAGCGGCCTGATTGATCTCCCCCTCACACGAGACGCTCAGTTACTCACCGCCCCCCACCGCCCCCAGCCTTCACAATTACACGTGCGGTTTGCAAAACCCAGTGCCAGCCTAATGAGAAGCACATTGTCCCCCAGGAGGAGCTGAGAAGGGAGGAAAGGGCAACCTAGCCGTCGGGCAGCTCCAGGCACCCCGCCTCGCTAGAGGGCCTCCCAGCTCACAGATTAGGAGGCCGGCCAGGCCGTCTGCCCTCCCCAGCCCTCCGGTACCCCAGTCTTCCTATGGCAGAGTCTCCAGGCCTTCTCCTTCCCTCCTGGGGGGTCATTTGGGAGCCAGATGTGGAGCTCCAGCCTCCGCAAGGGAGGGGAGCAGGGGAGAGAGAGGGAGACTGGCCTTTGGAGTCAAACAGATGTAGACATCGGAATTTGGGCTCGACCACTTGCACACGAACTGTGTGAGCTTGGGCAAGTTTCCGAACCTTTCTGTGCCTTCGTGCCAACAGCTTCGGGACCAAGGATTGCCCCAAGGATGAAAGTAAGTCATTAATACAATCCCCAAGGAGCATGCCTTACACATAGTAGGTGCTCCACCCATGGAAGCTCCCCTGGGATGCAAAGGAAGGAAAAGACCGCAGGGGAATTTTTTAGCTGGGGGGGGGAAGAGGAGCAGCTAATGCAGCAGAGGCCCTTAGCGGGGAAAGGGAGCACGGTGCTGGCACCAGAAGCCCCAGGAAGTCCAGCTCTGCCTTGGAGGCTCCCCCAGGACGGTGGGCAGGTCTGGACCCCCAGGGAGACTGTAAACTAAGGCCCTTCCCTCCCACTCCGCCGGTGGAGAGTGGGGTTGATGCTGCAGGGACGCAGCCAGCTGCCTGGGCTCGGCTCCCAGCCCCATGCTTACGGGGTGTGACCTCGGACAAAGTGGTTTCTCCTTTGTAGACTAGAGAAAATAATTATTCTGCCCACACCACAGTGGTGGTGTGAGATTGAAATGACCTGTAAAGTGATTCGGACTGTGCCCAGCACATAGGAAGTCTCCAAAGAAATTTCTCTCTTTTTCTCTCCTTAAGCTATTTAAGATTATCTGATATTTACTAATCTAATCACTTTATATGTTTTTAACCCCTAAGAAACCCTATGAACAACTCAAATTTCCACAGACTAGTGTATGGATAAACAACATGTGGTACAACCATACAATGGAATACTGCTCAGTAAGGAAAAGGACCCAACTTCTGACACATGCCACAACATGGAGGAACCCCAAAACATGCTCAGTGAGAGAAGCCATATGCAAAAGACTGTATATTGCCTGATTCCATTAAAAGGTAAATCTGTATATATATATAGAAAATAGATTAGTGGTTGCCCGGTGCTGGGGGTGGCAAAGGGGCATGGCTGCAAATGGGGCATGGGGGACTTTTTGGAGTGATGGAAATATTCTAAAACTGGATTGTACTGATGGTCGCACAACTCTGTAAATTTCCTAAAGGTCATGGGATCATACACTTAAAACTGGGTGAATTTTACTGGTGATTTTTAGGCTTCAATAAAGCTAATTAAAAAAAAAAAAAACCTGAGATAAACATCAGCCGTTATGCACATATGAGGAAACTGAGGCATATAAAGGTTGAAAAATTTGTAGCAAGTTTCTAGAATTCAATACAAGGTTTGTTTCCCACCAAAGACCACGCTCAAGTCCTTTAATTTGGGAGATAAGAGAAGAAAAGCAATGTGATATGGGCATCCTATAATCCAGTCTGTTTTTCCACTTAATAGCTAAGAATTGGCTCATAGAAGTGAGGCAGTGGGCAAAGGGCTGGACCCCAGAAACACATTCCCCAGGGAAGGGCTTCTGGCACTCACACCCCTGCCCATGGGCAGTGGGGGTTTCACCAGGCACTGAGGTCTCTCTGCCCATTGTCCTTGCGTGCGCTCTATTTATGTATGTATATGTGTGTGTATATATGTGTGCACATGTACACACATAACATATATTACACAGAAAGCCATGTTGTGGGCACCTGTGAAGTTCCAGACTTTGCACTTAGTATTTTACAGACATTATTCCTACACTTCACAGTGCTAATAAAGTTAAGAGTTGTTTCCATTTTATATACAAGGAAACTGAGGTGCAAGAAGAAGTAGCTTGCCCAGGGTCACACGGCTAAGTGCCAGGTGTGACTTGAAATGCAGCTGAAAGTCCCAAAGCCTCCATCCTCACCGCACTCAGCTTCACAAATCTTTCCTCCATATATCTCTCTTGTCCCTCTGTCTCCCTCTTCTACATCTCTTTTTCTTTGTCTCGCTTTGCTTGCCTCTGTCTCTCAGCCTCTCTTTCTCTGTCTTTCTCTCTCTCTGTGTCTCTCTCTCTGGCTCATTTATTTTTTAATAACCACAGTAATGAGAAAAGCTCCTTCCCGACCCTCCTGGGGAGGGAGACAAAAGGAGGGGAGCCCAGGGAAAAGGGGGAGGAATAACCTCCCCTCTTACCCCTGAGAAATTTAATAAAGGGCCTGAGAAAGTGCTGGGCTCCAGGGCCGGCCAGTACCCTGGGAAAGGGGGCGGCCCCCTCCCCCCACCACAAACACCGGCTCTGCACCGGTCTGGGGTCGGGGATGGGGGAATGTCTCGGTGCTGAGCCCCCCCTTTTCCAGCTCACAGGCTTTATCTCTCCCCTCCCTGCTGGTGGGAGCAATTCCCCCAGCTAATCCGGCCCTGAATATGGTCCATAGCAGACTCCCTCCCCTTGACCCAGACCCACAGCTTTCCCAGGAGAGCTGCTTAGATGGGAGAATCAATCACAGAATTGTAGCCTCTGGGCTCACAGGAGGTCAGGCAGTCCCGGCCAGCTCCCCACGAGGCCGAGCATAGCCCCCCACTAAAATCTGGTGAGAGGAGGCCGGGCCTGCCACCCGCATCCTGGCCTGCAGGGCACAGGATGCCAAAGCGCTCAGCTGGCCCCAAGGTCCTCTCCAAACATGGCCTGTGGTCAGAGAGAGCCCAGCATCCCAGAAAGAAGAAGAAGGCTCAGCCCTCCAGCCTCTGCCTCGAGGACCAGCCTTTGCCAAGACAGAACAGGTGAGGAGGACCTTCAGCCTCTCCTCACCCTCCAATGGAGACAGTGGCAGGAGAACTCAGCAGATCATTGCTGGAAAAAGGCCCTGGCCTAACCTCCAGTCAAAGGAGTAAGCAGCTGGTGGACAGGTGAGGGGGGGTTCCCAGAAAGTCCAGCTGCTGTTGTGCAGCTGAAATTGATCAACAGTGAGGAGCAGTGAGGCTGCTAAGATTGAATCCAACTCATGAGGCCAACATTGAGGCCAAGTCCAGTGGTGCAGGTAGACAAATCCAGCTCTGCACCCAGGAGTGGCTCAGGTTCCTGTCTGCCCAGAGAGGCTGTGGACCTGGGGCTGCCCAGGCATAGTCATCCTGCTGCTCCCAGGGGTTAAGCTACACTCTGGCAGAGCTGACAGCGTCACCCACCTGGCCAAGAACCGGAGGGAAGGGCTGGAGAGCTGGGGCCCAGGACTGAGCACTCATTCACTCACTCATTTGCTCTACTGTCCAGGCCAGGCCTCCTGCTGCGTGCTAGCGATCCAGGGAGAGTAACGCTAACAGCTTTTTCTTTTGAGGGCTTACACAGGTCCCAGTGCTTTGTGAACGCATTATCTCACTAGATCTGTCTTTAAAGAAGAGAGAATTAGAGGTAAAGAGAAGCCGGGTCACTACTGTAAGGTTGCATGGCCAAACAAGGAGGGCCACAATTGAAACTTAGATATGGCTGACTTCAAGGCCTGGGCAGCGCTGGCCAGCCCGGGGCTAACTCAGACACCCTTCCCGACTCAATACGCTCACAGGCTAGAGAAGATGGGAGGCAGCCTGGGGCTCTGGGGAGGGAACAGGCACCAGGGGTGGGAGCCAAGGGTCAGAGGGCTTCAGAGACCAGGACTGAGTTAGGATTTACTCTTGCAGGTGGGGAGAATGATGACCGCACAAGCTCCACCAACAGATCGGCCGCTGGTGGGCTCCGTTCAGACTAAATAGAGCTGCTGCCTGCCTGTCCACTCACCCGCATCCATGGCACCCAGTGGGGAGCCAGAAACAGCCCCCAATGCCACACACCTGGGCTCATGGGTTGGACTTGCCTTTCCCCAGGTGCCCCCTTGCCTGGCCAGGGCCAGAGGAAGCGAGAAGGAGCTAAGAGATGGAACGGGGAGACAAGCACATCCCCAGCTCCCAGCCTGATTCTGCTCTGTGCCAAGGCTTGCACTGGGGACTCTGGGGGTGTTAGATGATGCCAGCTGTGTAGGTCCTTGCCCCGCCTTGAAGAGCCAATGATCTGGTGTCCTAGAACCTTCTCAGAGAGCTGTGGCAGTGGAGAAGTGAGTGCAGTGGGCACTGCAGGGGAGTCACACAGGCCAACCCAAGACAGGTGGGCTTGTCAAGGCCCCTCTTGGATAGAGAGCAACGTGATGAGGGAAGGCTTTTGCTATATCTGTAGGAGGGTCAATGGGAAGCAAAGGCCAGGAAAGTAAAATATTTCCCAAGTACTGTCCCCCTTCCCAGTTGGCAAAGCATTTTGTGCCTATTTGAGATGCTACCTTTTTCCTTCACATTTTTTTCGTCCTCTGGTCCTTCAAGATAGGGATTATAAATCTCCATTTTATAATGGAGGTCCAGAGAGGTAAAGAGTTTTGCCTGAAGCTACACAGGCATGAGAAGCAGTGTGCAGAAGCTGTCTCTCCCAGCAACTTGTCCGGTGTGTGGAGACCCCTGGTATATGAGGGAGCTGGCAGAACTTGTGGGGAGCTGAACTGGTTCTGAGCCCTCCCCGCACACACAGGCAGGTGCAGGTGGACAGATACAGCTTCCACCTTGACTTTAGCACCAGCCCTGAAGCACTGGTGGGGCAAGCAGAGGCTCTTTAGCACACGTGTTTCTACTTTCACTGGAGCTGGAAAATAATAGCAGAAAAACCTGTGAAGCTGCTAATGGGATAATGGAGAAAGTATTTATTTATTTTTCGAAAGAGGCCTGTGAGGATCTGGGGCAGGCCTGTTGTGAGGCCACGGAGGCAGGAGGATAGTCTTCTGTTAGCAGGGGTTAAGCTGACACTATGGAGTGAGGGGTTTCTGGAGCAGAGGCTGGAGGAAGAACCTGGCCTGGTGCTCCGAAAGTCTGCTCCCCCTGGAGAGAGCAAGTCTGGGCCCGAAGTCTCAAGCCTCTTTGAGGGGAGGGGTCGTGCTTGGAGCTATCCCCCATACCTGCTTCCTGCCATCTCAGCTAATGGTGCCGGTCCCTGGGAGGCCATGGGATCGGTCTCCTGCCTCCACTGTGTCCCCACCAGCCTCCTGGTAACTGTCTCCCTCCACGTGCAGCTTCAGGTGGAGGGAGGTGTTTCCTACTATTCCTTCAACTGGAGCCAGGGCCAGCCCCGGGAAGCTAGTTCTGTTTGAGACATGTCTTCTCATAAGTCAGGCATAATGGGATGAACTTCCCCTACCCTAGTACTGACAACTCGTCAAAATCCTTCCAGCCAGTAATATGGCCCCTGGACCTCCCAGCCTTAACCTGCTTAGGAGGCACCACTGAGCTTGAGGCTAAGAAGCCCCTCAGAGGTCATGGGTCATGCCCCTTGCCCCTCCCCCACTCTATGCTGATGAAATAATTCAGGGCCGAGGGAGAAGGGACTTGCCCAAGGTCACACACTGCAAGTCACATGCCTCCTAGCCCAGAGCTGGTCCTACCACCCTCTGCTGGCCTAACCAGCATGACTTCAGGAAAACCAGAGAGACTAGGATACAGCTCTCTAGGGAGCGGGAAGGCAGAAAGGAGGGTTTGCATTGGCGTTCCCAGGCCCTCTTGAAGGAGTCGTTTCATCTCTCTGGGCCCAGCCCAAGGCCTGTGTAGACTAGGCAACAGTGAACGTGGGGGCGAGAGCAGCAAGGGCGGGAGGGGAGCCTCCTTTCTGCCAGGCAGCCTCTGAGGGGTCCTGCCCCAGATTCCAGGGCTTCTCCTCTCAAGTTCAGCCTAGCCCAGGAAAGTGGAGGGCCTGAAGACTCTCACTCTGACTCTGCTTCCCCCACCACATCCTGGGAAGCAGTCCAGGATTCCTGATACCCCTGCTAAACACGGGGAAGGCCTGGATGTCCATGGTTTTAGAGCTCACTCCTCTTTGTTTCTGACCTCTCCACTAGGACAGCTCTCTCCACAGACAAGCTCTAAGGTTCTGTCAGACACAGGCCTGCTTCGCCAAGCCTCACTCACCACAACTACATTCTATTTCCCCTGGAACATGTGGTTGACATCTGTCAGTTCCATTTCAACCTGCTTCCTGTCCCCCATCCCCACACACTTTCCTATTCTGGTCCGTAGTGTATCCCTCCCTCGGAGGAGCATGGGGAAGGCATTTGGTGAGAACGCCATCCGCCTCCATGGTGCCTGGCAGGCAGGAATCAGACAACAGGCTTAAGTTATTCCTGGGGATTTAGGCAGCTGTGGGGAAGAACATCCTGACCAAAGGGAGCTTAGAACCTGGAACAGGAGCCAGAGGAAGAAGTGGAATCATTTGCCTGGGGACTAGGGTGGAGGCCTGGAGGGGCTAGCCAAGGCGAGGCAGGTTACCTCTTGGAGGCCCCCAGCCTGAGCCTGATCCCAGGCCCAAAGTCCATGCTTCACCCCTCTTGGGACAAACATTCATCGGGTGTCTTCTCTGGGCTAGCCTCACGCTGAGTTCTGGAGGAGAGCAGTGAACAAGAGACACGGGGCCTAGCCATCCAGGTCACGAAGGAAGAACCAGACCACTTCAACATAAGTGTCTTGTTTCACAAAAGGACAAATACTGTATGACTGCACTATTATGAACTAAATATATTACATAAACTCACGGAATTAATAGTTAGAATATAGGTTATCAGAAAATAGAATGAGGGTAGAGAATGGAAAGCTGAGGGTTAATCTGTGCAGAATTGTTTAAAAGGTTGTTTGTAAGTCTTTGGAAATGAATGGAAATGGTGAGAGCACCTCATGGTGTTTGTGACTAGTAGAGCTATCATATGGGTATGACAGTAAAGGGAAAGCCTAAGGGCATTTCTATTACTAGAAGGAAAGCTAAAAAATGTAACATGGGGGAAGCAGATGTGGCTCAAGTGATTGGGCTCCCGCCTACCACATGGGAGGTCCGTGGTTTGGTTCCTGGTGCCTCCTAAAGAAGACAGCGAGCTGGCGCAACGGGCAGGTGCGGCAAGCTGACACAAGGTGACGCAACAAGAGACACAAGACGAAAAACATGAGAGGCACAACAAAGCAGGGAACAGAGGCTCCCAGTGCCTCCCAAAGAGGACAAGCAGGACGGCAAGCTGGTGCAATGGGCAGGCGCGGTGAGCTGACGCGACAAGATGATGCAACAAGAGACACGAGGAAAAACATAACGAGAGGGAAGCGGCTGTGGCTCAATCAGTAGGGTCCCGTTTGCCATATGGGAGGCCCCGGGTTCGGTTCCCAGGGCCTCCTGGTGAGGGCGGGCCTGCCCGCACGGCGTGGTTGGCTGACCCGGCGAGCACAAGCAGCAAGGGGGTGGGAATAAATGAATAAATAAAAAAAAAAAAAAAAAAAAAAAAAACCATAACGAGAAACACAACAAAGCAGGGAACTGAGATGGCTTAAGCAATTAGGTGCCTCCCTCCCACATTGGAGGTCCCAGATTTGGTTCCCGGTGCCAACTAAAAGAAACAAAGATGAACAGACATAGCAAGTGCAAATGAGGGGGTGGGGAGAAATAAATAAATAAAACAAATCTTTTTTTTTTAAATGTAACTTGAGACTGTATAACATAGTGAAACCTCAAGTAAAATATGAATATGGGTGATATTGTACATATAAAACTGTTTTTACAAAATATATATACAAGTAAACCAGAGAGAAAAAAAACAGAATAGCAGCTATTTATGGAAGGGGAAGCATAGTTTGAGAGGTGATGAGTTTGTTTTGTTGGTTTCTGTTTTTAGCATTATTATTACTGGAATAATGAAAATGCTCTAAAAATGATTGAAGTGATGAATGCACAACTATGTCATTATACTGAATACCATTGATTGTACACTTGGGATGGATTTTTGCTTTAAAATATGTACCAATAAAATTGATTTGTTAAAAAAAAAAGTGTCTTGTTTGTGCTGTGACAAAGAATGAGATGCTAAGGATAGGATATCTTGCCCAGGCTAAGAGGGGATTGGGAAAAGCTTCCTGGAGGAAGAGATGTCTCAGCTAAGACCAGAAAACACAGCAAAGTGGTAAACAGAGGATGCAGCTGGGTTCTTAGATCATGGGAAGATGCTACCCAGGTCCTGTGCCCAGTAAGGCACACCCAGAAGCTCAGCTGGGGAGGGTCCAAAGCACCTTGCCCCCCTTCATTGGTGACTTAAAAAACAGATAACCTAGTGAAGAGAAAGTAAGCTCACTAGGTCACATGAATGGCCAGTGCCCTGAGAAGATGTCCCTATCAGCTCTAGGTTTTTAGCTCAGTGCTTGGCACACAGTGGGACCTCAATATATATTTAAATGAACAAAATATTTGGTCAGTATGGTACTCAGCCCTCCCACAGGCCCTTTCTTTTCTTCCAAAACTGCAATCTAGCCTGCCTCCATCTAGAACCTATCAGGAGAGGATTAGCCTTGCCCCCAAACCAGCTGAAGTGATATAGTACCAGGTCTGTATCTCATAACTGTGTCTGACAAAGGAGGAAAAACAATGGCAGCTAACATTTCCTGAGTGCTTCTTACCATGTGCCAGATACCGTTCTGATCATTTCCCACGTTAACTCCCTTAATTCTTACAACCCCCATGCAAGATGGGCACTTACCATGATTGAAGCAGAGAGAGTTATGTACCATGCCCAAGGATACACAGCTAGTACAGAGATGGAAAAAAAAAAAGCACTTTCTGTGTATTTACAGGGTGTCAGGAATTCTTAGAAAAATTCCAAGAAGCAGAAATCATCCCCTTTTACAAATGAGGAAATCAAAGCTAGAGAGTTAAGTGACTTGCCCAGCATGGAAGCTGCTCCTCTGGAATTTGGCTCCCAATACAGTGCTCTCTCTCCCCTGCACCCCATCGCTTCCCTGGTACCTTTCCCAGTCTGGGGTGAAAACAGCTGCCCCTGGTGAGCCTGGGGAAGGAAGCGGCTTCAGGAGGAGAGCTGGCCCGGTGACTTGCCAGCAAGATTTATGTCCTGTTCGGGGCAGACAGTTTGGAGGCTGTATGAAAGGCTGAGCAGAGCTCAAAGATGGAACTTATTCCCATTAAATGATCGCAAATGTCAGGCAGCACAGCCTGGGAGCTCCTTGCGCACGCACCCTGGCGGCTGGAGGCCAGGCTGCCCATAACGAGCATGCCCGCTGACCTCATGGTTACTCCTAATGCAATTAGAGTCCATGAGGAGACAGAGGATTCCAACCCAGAGCCTGAGCAACGTGCTCTCCAGGGGACACGGCGGCCCCTCCTGCCTGGGAGATGGCACTGGGACAGAGGGTGTTGTTCTAATTAATTGGATGAGATCTGTTCCAGTGCAGATGGACAAAGAAATTACCTGCAGATGTGACTATGCACAACCATTTTAACTGGGCTGTCACGCAGGCTTGGGGAGACAGAGCCTCTTGGAGCAGGGTTCATTCCATCCAGGCCCCTGCCTCGGGCAGGGCCAACATGTGCCAGCCCAGGCTGATTAGTGATTGCTACCTCTCTTGGGCCTCCTGGCCATGGAGGTTCTTGGGCTTGGGTTGTCCAGAGGCCCAATGGGACTCCTGGTTAATGTCATTGTGGAAACTTCTGCAGGGGTACCTTTAAAAAGACAGCTACAGCAGCAGTTCCCACATTGAAGACACAGGATCCAGGAGAACACTGATTCATTCATTCATTCATTCATTCATTCATTCATTCATTCATTCTGGTGCCACAAAGCTCCAAACTCTGTTTGTTGCTTGGGACAGAAGAGAGGATCAGGCCTTGCCCCTCTCCTTGAGGAGCTCACAGTCCAGGGAAAGGAGATGGACATATAAAGCAGCCAGCTACCACAAAGTGTGACCAGCTGTCATATCAGAGCATGTGGAACCATGGGCACTCAGATGAGGGAAGTGACTAGGCATGGGTGGTTAGGAAAGACCTTGCAGAGAAGGTGATGTTTAAACTGAGACAAAGGGTGAAAAGAAGCTCCCCAGGTAGAGAAGGGGAGAAGGGTGTGCCCTGCAGGAGAGGCTCCATGCACAAAGGCCCAGAGGCAGAGGCTGCCAGAGAGGAGTGCTGGGAGACGAAGGTGGGTGGACAAGCTGGTGAGGGGCCTTGACCACCATGCTGGAGGGTGTGGGTCTTTCTCTGGAGACTCTGGGAATCTTTGAAAGACTTTCAGGGTAAGAATATGGCCTGGTAAGATTTAGGTTTTAGAGCGATAGAGAGAGGCTGGAGGCTGAGGCCAGTAGGCAGCTGTTGGGAGAGGCCAGGCACTGGGAAAGGAGAAAGATCGATTCAGGAGAGGATGGGACAGTCCTACCACCTCACAGACTGACTGGCAGGGAGAGGGGCGAACAGGGAGGCAAAAAAGGGGAGTCAAGGAGGACCCCAATGTTTCCAGAGTTGAGCCTGGGTGGAAGGTGAGAGAGAGAACCTGAGGAGGAGCAGGAGGAGGGTCCTGCCCAGGCAGCCCCATGGTCAGGAGCTCTGGGTTCCCATCACGGCTGCTCTCTGAAGTGTTACGAGAACCTCACCCCTCAGCATCTGTTTCCCCATATCAACTGCCCCTCTTCCACCCATTTCCTCCCATTATGGAGAAGATAACTGGGAAACATTGGGGGTGGTGTGGGAGCTCTTTGAGGGGAAGGGGAATCACTATCTAAAACTAGCATATGTGGCATTTTCTGAACTCACCAAGTTTATTACAGGTAAAGGAGCAGAAAAGTCCCAAGCCCAGGGTTCCAGTCAAGTCCAGCTGCATGCCTACCTGTGACAGAAGACATTTACTGGCAGTAAAAATGGTGGTTCTGGCATTCATAGATTCAGACTGTTGGGGAACATCTATGAACGGTTATTCACTCCCCACCTCGTGGGCTCTGGCTTAGGATCTCTCCTACCGGGGCCAGAACAGGGACCCAAAGTCCCCACCCTTCTCAGCCAGAGCAAATGCACTTCTGCTCTAGGCTTGTCAGTGTATCTCCATACACTGATATGGTGTATCTCCAACACCAGAAGTGCTTTTGTGCAAATTTTTAAAAAAAGACAACTTCTCTGGTGAGCTCGGCCGGCCCCGCAGCTGATCCCACACAGCCCTTTTCTGACTTACCTGCCTTCATCTGGGTCCTGACATGCAATGTTCCTAACTTCCAAATTGAGTTTCCTCTGCACCCCACTCTCCTGTTAACAGACTTTCCCACACCCTTCCCCACTGCCAGGGCTGCATCTGGGGTCACTCATGCCTGTCCAGAACAGGGTGAAATGGACAGGGTGAAATGGTCTGGTGAGCTTTCTCACCCAGTATCCTGAGTGACCATTTCAAACATTCCCCCTCTCTTCAAGCCATCTACCCCACCCGATCCCCCCTCTGCAAACGACCTTGCCTCCTCCCTGCCGTCCAAATGACATGCTCTCCATTTCCTACCCTTTTCACACTTGCTGTGACAGTATCTGAGCCAGCCTTACCACCTGTGCTCAGGGACTTAGCGTTATAAACCATCCCCTTTCATATCCACCATCTCATTTTCCTATGCCTACAAAACAGATTCACATTTCCTCTATCTTAAAAGACTCTCTGCATCTCCTTCAAGCTACTACTTTCTTCTTCCTTTCCTTCCTGAAAGGTTTTCTACACCCATTATTTCCATACCCTCAACTCTTTTTACGCCTCAACCCACTGCAGGCTAGCTTCTGCCTCCTCCATCTCCAGGAAACTATTCTTCTTGAAGTTATAGCCTGGGCAGTTCTAGCCTTATCCTACTTAGACCCTTTCTTCCTTCTTGAAACTGTCTTCTTTCTTGGCTCCTGACCTCCAGTACTTGCTAGATCTAACCTCTCCTTGAGCCTTGTCATAAAAAGGCTGGGACTCCCCAGCAAAGCTCCTCAGATGCCTTCTTTCTCTTTGCACACACTCTCCCAAAGTTTTATCACTTTAGCCTTGACAGCACTAGTGATCTCCAAACCCATCTACCCAGAAACCCAGCCCCAGTGGGTCTTGTGGGCACTTCAACAGGTCCAGAATGCCTCTCATATCTTCTCTCCTACCACTTTGTCCCAGCTCCTGTGTGCCCCTATCTTGGTGAATGGTCAGCAACCTGGAGCCATCCTCCCTCCCTCCCTCCATTCAATTGCTCACCGGAGCCTGTTGATTCACCTTCCAACTCTCTGGAACCTACTTCTCTTCACCCCCACTGCCATTGCCTTGGTTTGGTCTCTTTTATCTCACACCTGGACAGCCTCCCAGTCTTCCTCTGCCTGAAGTAATCTTCCCTCCATTTCTGCATGCCTGTTCTCTGCCTTCCCTCCAATGACTCTCCTGTTGCTCACTGTACTCTAGGGACCCTTAAGTGCAGCTATTTCCTGAACACACCAACTTAGTTCTCACCTTAGGAGCCTCCAGAAGTCTCTTCCACCAGATCAGCAGTTCTCAAACTTCTTGGCCTCAGGACTCCAATACATACTTAAAAACGGGGGGCCCAAAGAGCTTCTGTTTGTGCTCATGTGGGTTATATCTATTGATATTTACCAAAATAGAAATTAAATTTGAGAAAATTTTAAAACTTTAAGCAAAGAAAAACAAAACAAAAAAAAGGAATGCACAAGCACATATCTCATAAGAGTGATGTCATCATATATCATGGAACTTCTAGGAAACTCCACAATATACTTATGAGAGAACAAGTTTTGACCTTGAAGATTCCCTGAAAGAGCCTTGTGTCCCCAGACATTGAGGACTGCTGCACCAGATGGTCACACATCTCACTCTTCCTCTTCATTGAAGCCTCAGCACAAATGTCACCTCAGAAAGCCTTCTGTCTCTCTTATCTGCCACATACCCCCAAGTCATTCTATCCCATTACTACTTTCATTTTCTATACTTTTTTCTTGCTTGGTTATTTTCTTTTTGTTGTTGGTTGGTTGGTTGGTTTTTTGCTCCCCACTAGAACTCAAACTCCTTAAGGGCAGGAATCTCGATTCTCTTGTTCACCTTGGAGCTCAGCAAAGTGAATGACGCACAGATACTCAAAAAAAGATTTTCAAATGAATCAATGGTATAAAAATAGCTGTTCTCAGCCTTGGCTGCCTGTTAAAAATCACTGAGAGGCTTTTAAAATTCCTGCATCCCAGCCAATTATATCAGAATCTCAGGGGCTGGGACCCAGTCATCAGTATTTTATAAAATTCTCCAAGTGATTCCAATGTGCAGCCAAGCCCAAAAACCACAGATCAAAATTCTTAAATCCCCACTGGTGGCAAGACACTTTATTCCTTGCTTGGTCAGAGCTAGACAGAATATGAACGGTAGCGGCTCTGTGACTTGCCCATGTCCTGCTGGACCAGGCAACCAGGCCCAAGGACGAATGTTAGGCTGGAGTCCTCCAATGGGGAAGAACAACCCTCCTCAGTCCCCAGGCCTTAGATCAAAGAGACAAAGCTGCAGCTCACACAGGTGGCTCTGGGCATTCTCACAAACGCTTCTGTGGGGATTGCTACACTGATTCCACTTCCCCCATGCAGTGGTGTGGAATCCTGTCCTTTGTGACTTGTGGGGAATGATGATGATTTCAGTGGGCAGAAACAGAAATGAGGCGGGTCCCTAGACTGCCAGCCTTGCCTTGCCTTTGAAGTGTCGCCAAGTGTAGCCAGGAAATGTCACCTGGGCAATGCTTCCCTCACTGAGCAGTCACTTGAACCCTGTCTGCTTCAGGGAATCTCAGGCCTGTGCTAGGAACCTACACTATTCAACTCAAGGCAACACTGGAGGCTAGGGCACCTAGCAGGAGCTCCTGGCACCCAGAGAGAGAAGAAAATGTGCCCAGCACTGGGTCAGGTGCCTCCACACATGGCCTCAATTCATCACAGCAGTTCTTAAGAGAATAGAGCTTCTCCATAGTTCAGGGGAAGAAACTGAGGCACAGAGAAGTTAGGTGGCTTGCCTAGGGACACCTGTCTGTCTTAGCTGTGTCGTATATTGGGACTCTGGAGTCCATCCAGGGTTAAAATCTCAGATCAGCTATGTGACCTTAGAGAAGCCACTTGACCCTCCTAAATCAGTTTCCTTATCTGTGAAAGGGGAAACAGTACCCACCTCACAGAGTTGTAATGGATATAAAAGCACTCGGCATAAGCATGAAGCAGATAAACTGTTCAATAAAATAGTAATTATACTATTACTCTTATTGATTGGCTCCCAACTCCTTCCTCTTTCTCTTTACCCTCCTGCTTCTCAGAGGAAAATTACTTGTATTTGCTTAAAATGATCTAAAGTTCTCTTACACCTATTAGGGTGTTTAATTTTTGTAGTAGCCCTTTGAGGTAGAAACTTTTGTCTACGCACTCCCCTTTGTTGTTCTGTTTTTTAAGATGAAGAAATGGAGGCCCAGAGAGGTGAAGTCACATGCTCAGGTCGCACAGGGGTGAACGGCAGAGCTGGGTCAGGAACCCAGATATCCTGACTCCCTGCCCAGGACGTTCTCCAGCACACAGCAGTGGCTACAGAGGGCTGTGGACAACCCTGGCCTCCAGGAGAGGTTCCGCCCTGGATTCTCTGGGCAGGAAAGAGGCAGGGAAGCCCAAGGTGGGAGGGGGTGCTGAAAGGAGGGTGGAGCCATGTCCTTGATGTGGTGGCTGTGCCCAGTCTGGGTTGTGGCCACAATCCTAGAGTTTGGCTGGGGCAGCAACCACATTTCCGCTGGTATGGCAATGCCAGGTGGATTTGGGCCCGCCAGCCTGGTCAGGAGGGAGCCCAAGCCAGGCACAGTTGAGGTAGGGAGGCTGCTCTGCTTGGCCTGGCCTGTGGCTTTTTGCCATTGGGGTAGGGGTCTGCTCCTGCCCTCCGCTTCACTTCCATCTCCCGGCCAGCTCCTTGGCCGACAGCCAGGGGAGCACACCCTAAGTTTAGCAGGTACCTGACAGAGGAGGAAACAGGACCTCAGGTTCAAGTTCTCCTCCAGAGAGTGGTGAAGGGAAAGAATAAAATCTACAATGCCTTAAAAACCTGCTATGTGCTGGGGCTTTTCCTCTGTGCTCTGAACTAGTTCATTTAATTTTGATAATAGCCCAATGAATAGGCATGATTATCCCCATTCTAGAGGTAAAAGGAGTAAAGTACAAGGTCCCATAGTCCTAGGTGGGAGAGCTGGAATTATGCTAAAGCTTGTGATCTTCCCAGGACACCATGGCTTTACAGGAGGCCACAGTAGCCAGCCAGCTTTGCCAAGGATCACACCCCCACCCCTGTACCCTCACCACTAGGTAAGGCAGGTCGCTGTCCCCAAACCACATAGCTGCAAAGCCTTCTGCAGCATGTCTGCCACTTGGTTCGATTCCCAGATGTGCTGCGCTCCCTCGCTGAGCCTGCAGTGTAATAGATAAGAAAAAAACAAGTGCTAAAGAGAAATACAAGTAACTTGCTATGAAGGACTATTCTAACTAGGGGAATAAGAAAAGTCATTGTGGAGTAGATAATGTCTGAGCTGGGCTTGGAAAAATGAGAAGGTGGGTCTCCTTTCCTACAGCAGGGAACAATGTCTTACCTTTGGGGTGGAGGTGGGGTTTAAGGGCAGTTTTCTCTAGCAGCTTCCTCAGAGTAGAATGTGTTAACTGGAAGTCTTTTCTGGAAGGTGATAAGGAGGAGCCAGGAGCAGCTGAGAAGGATTTAATTAATTGAGATTGGCAGGTGTCTCTTCAGGGCTTTAGAGATACTGTCATGTCATCGGGATGGGCTGTAACCAGTACATTTGGATAACAGGGAGCTTTTGGGAGTGAGGCAAGGCCAGATACCTCATTACCAGGCAAGAAACTTGCTCTGTGCAGGCTCAGACTTGGACTCAGGAACAGAGAGGGCCAGAGTCTGTCCACAGCTCTGGGGCAGCTACGTGCACTAGGACTAGAAGGCAGGACTGGCTACATGATTTGCACGGCCCAGTGCAAAATGAAAATGTGGGGGCCCTTGTTCCAAAACTGTTCAGTTTCAAGAGGGTGACAGCAGAGTATAAAACCAAGCATGGGGGTTCATGAAGCCATCCCTGAAGTGAAGTATAGAGAACATAAGCAAGGGATGAAGCCACATGAAGGTCAGCCACAGGAGTCTTCTTCTGGCCTTGGGGTCTCCTGCCCCAAAAAAGAGAACTTGTAAATAAATAGGTGGTGAAGTGGATGTGGCTCAAGCAGTTGGGCACCTACCTACCACATGGGAGGTCCCAGTTTCAGTTCCCGGTGTCTCCTAAAGACAAGCAAGACAGCAAGCTGACGTGACGGGCTGGTGCAGCAAGCTGACACAACAAGATGATGCAATGAGATGACATAACAAGGAGACACAAGGAGGAAACACAATGAGAGACACAATGAGCAGGGAGCTGAGGTGGCTCAAGTGATTGGGCACCTCCTTCCCATATGGGAGGTCCAGGGTTTGATTCCTGGTGCCTCCTAAAAAGGAGACGAGCAGACACAGAGAGCAGACAGTGAGGGCAAACAAGAAGGGGCGGGGGGGAGAAATGAAATAAAACTTAAAAACAAACAAACATATAGATGAATGATTCTGAGGGCACAGCTGGTGCCACACTCAGCATTTCCTAGACACATAGCACACTCCGCTCGTGTTTGCAGCATTTGCAAGTAACCAGTCTATCTCAGCCAACCAGCATCCTCAAAGAGTCGTGGTCTTGCCTTATTTGGAGGAGAGATGGCATTTAAATCTCATCTCTGTGTTGGGGGAGCTCGAGATGCTGGGAAAAGATGTCATGCTTGGTGACCATGTGGGGAAAAGGCCTCTGGAGTTGTTCCTTTAAGAAACTGACAACCAAGGCTAGGGGCCTCTGGCAAGTACAAAGGGTGATGGCCCAGAAAAGAATCAAAGTATTAATAACCAGCTTGGTTGGCACTGTCCTCCAGTCCCCCGCCCTGGGCTTCATGTGGCTGGGAAGCCTGATGTCTCTGTTACAGCAGTGGGATCAAAACCAGCTTTCAGAGCAACATAAGCCGGCAGTAATTTTTAGCACAGACGTAACTTTCTAGTTCCTTTTTCCTACCCTTCATTTTTCAGTTGCCTTTAAAGAAGCCGCAGAGAGCTGAAAAACAAATCCAAGTTTAAAGAGACAAGTGCAAAAATGCAAACTGGGCAAGGGGACAGAGCTGCCAGATGGACAAAATGTGCCTGGAAAATAGCATCCTCTGCTTGGCAGGTGCTGGGGATTTATGGTTGAGTTTTGCAGACGTTTCATCACGTTACGAGCCAGCTCAGGAGACCCTCATAAAACTCTGCTTATATGAAAGAACAAACTAGCTGATAAAAGTCAGCTGCTGCCTATAAATGCACTGTGGGGATTGCAATTGAGAAGTGGATTTATGAGTCTGGGCTCTCTGTGCGAATTTAGAACGACTCTGCACGTTCTAATCGGGAAGGAGAGCCAGAGCACGGAGGGTTTGTCTCCCTGCTCACAAGATGGCCAAATGGGCCAACTGACCACCCTCTCTATTTACTCTACTAGAGACCAGACAAAGTCTCCCTGAAATTAAGTTGCTAGGAAAATATTTTTACATTCCTCCTCCTTGCCCCCCACTAAAACTCACAAAATGAATTAGCCACTCTGTCCATCCACTGCATTCCCTGCACATTCTCTACGATAGCACTTTTCACAAAGGGCTTACTTATCTGCACTACCTACTAAATTATGTGCTCTTAGTTATCCTTGTATTGCTAGTAATTAGTTCTGTGCTGGGCACACAGGGCCTCTGAATGAATATAGATGTGGCAGACTATACATACATTATTACTAACCCACTCAAAATAGCACAGGTGGGGTTAGGGTAAGCAGAGCATAGGTGCCTGTAGCAACTGACAAATAGTTGAGTGGTGGAAAGCAAGAGGGAAGGAGAGGAGCAATGAGCAAGTTAAGGCCAATTTCTTCCCCAGAGAAGGGCCATCTTTGTGGTTGCTCTACCCACCTATTCCTCTGTGATAACTGCTTCTTTTTCTCAGAATTAAGGCTGTTCCTTGGGGGCAGATGTGGCTCAAATGGTTGGGCATCTGTCTCCCATATGGAGGGACCTGGGTTCGATCCCCAGGACCTCCCGGTAAAAAATAAATAAATAAATAAATAAAATTAAGGCTGTTCCTTGAAGACTGACCTTGCAACAGAATCATATACTTAGTATACTGCATACACTTAGGCTCCTCCCCCCATGACTGGACTGGAATCTCTGAGGCTGGGGCCCTAATATGCTGTACCAGGTACCAGCCTTAGAAAAATAACTTTCCTTTGTACTATACAGAAACCAAGAAGGAGCCTTCCAGGAATGATGGGGAAGAGGGAGGAAGGGGTCAACTTTATCATTCCTTATAAAGTACAGACTTTCTCCTCCCAGCCCCTGGCATAAAGGGCATAAATTGTAAGACTCTGGCAGACAGCCCCAGGATTCACTCCAAAACTGCAGCTGCCCTGGAAAAGCCTTGGATACCTCATGTGCCACTGCCAAGCCAGATCGGGATAGTTGTGCACTCAGCTATGTGTTTGGAGGAATCTTGTCCTATACTGGGCAGAATATTCAGAAAACCAAATTCCTATTACACCTGAGTAGGTATTAGGGACGTATTTGCCTCCTGTGGCAGAGGCAACAGTGGTGTCAGGGAAAGACTCTTTTGACCTGAACCAAGAAAACCCTGGTGGAAATTCTGGCAATGTCACTGACAAGCCCTGGGTCCTTAGAAAAACCACTGTCTCTCTGAGCTTCAGTTTCTTCGTTTGTCTAATGGACATAAGCATACTTGTTTCATGGGCTATTGTTAAGGGTTTAAAAAGTGTGTTAAAGGGAAGCGGCTGTAGCTCAATCAGTAGAGCTCCCGTTTACCATATGGGAGGCCCCGGGTTTGGTTCCCAGGGCCTCCTGGTGAAGGCAAGCCTGCCCGCACGGCGTGGTTAGCTGACCCAGCGAGCACAAGCAGCAAGGGGGGGATAAATGAATAAATAAATAAAATCTTTAAAAAAAAAAAAAGTGTGTTAAAGACTGTAGCACAATGCTACACATTAAATAGATGCCTAATAAATATTAAATGAATTCCAATCCCTTAAATGTTTATAAATTTACCAAAAGCTTTTATACACCTCCTCTCATTTAAACCTTACAACCCTATAAGGACATATCATCATCTGCATTATATAGATGAGGAAACTGAGACTTAGAGAAGGAAAATGACTTGCTTAAGATCACAGAGGTTGAGCTGAGACTTGAACCCAGGTCTGGGTGACTTGCAATTCAGCAAGCTTTCCCCTAAGTTGACTGTGTTTTCAGTCCCTCTCATCAATACACCTGCCTTTCCCCTCATTCCTGAACCTGCTCCTCATAAGGAGAAGCAATTATAAACAACCCAGTGCTTGAGCAGGTTGGAGAGTTTACCTGGCCTTTCTCATCCTGATCAAAGTCAGAGATGATTCAATCACCACAAAGACTGGACTTCCCTCAGGCAGGGAAGAGTCCTTCTCTTTAGAGCCCAGGTATCGCCCTCGCTTGGGGCAACCCTTACTTTGAGAGAAGAATCTTGAGGTCAATTTCCAATTGATAGGGTAGGGGCAGGAAAGAGAGAAACTCAAATCCCAACAGACTGTGTCTCTCACTTACAGGGAAGGAACCACCAAGAGTCATTTCCCCAACTGAGCAAAACAGAGAAAAGTCACATTTGATTTCTCTCTCAACCCATAAGCCAGTGACATGCTTAAAGGAAAGCTAGAATGATTCCCATTATGGTGATTCTCCCTGAATTAGTCTATAAATTTAATAAGATTCCAGCAAAAATAGCAATCACATTTCTTTTTTTAATTTTATTTGGAGGGATTAGCTAAGTGGGGAATGGAGGGAGCATTAGGAGCAGGAGTGCGAGTAAAAGTAGGGTTGCTAAAACCTAACAGAGGGAAGCGGCTGTGGCTCAATCAGTAGGGCTCCCATTTACCATGTGGGAGGCCCTGGGTTCAGTTCCCGGGGCCTCCTGGTGAAGGCAAGCCCGCCCGCACGGCGTGGTCAGCTGACCCAGCGAGCACGAGCAGCAAGGGGGGGATAAATGAATAAATAAATAAAATATTAAAAAAAAAAAAAAAAAAAAACCTAACAGACATTAAGATTTGGAAACAACCTAAATGTCCAGTTAGGGGTCTAGTTAAATAAATTATGGTATACCCAAACAACAGAAAACTATACAATTGTTTTAAAATACATTAAGGAAGCTCTTTATGAATTCATAAAGAACAATCTCTAAGATACAATAAGTAGAAGGTACAAAACTGGGTATATAGTATGCTAGTATTTGTATAGAAAATGAGGGAGAAATACATAAGTTATCTATTACTGCAGAGCAATTACCTCAAAACCTAGTGGCTTAAAACAAAGGGCAATTATTATCTCAGTTTCCATGGGTCAAGGATCTGGGCACAGCCAAGCTGGCTGCCTTTGCCTCAGATCTCTCTTGAAGTTGCTGTCAAGCTGTCAGCTGGGGCTGTGGTCTTATCTGAAGGCTCAACTGGGGGTGGGGAGAGGATCTGCTTCCAAGCTCACTCATGTGGTTGTTGGCAGGCACTGGTCTCTCACCACATAAGTCTCCTACAGGGCTGCCTCACAGCATCACAGCTAACAGCCTCCAGAGCAAGTGACCCAAGAGACAGTGAGAAATAGTGTACAAGATGCAAGCTGCAGTCAATGTCTAGAGAATGACACACTTCTATAGGCAAAGGCTATTTCTGCAAGAGTACACTACAAACATTTAACAGTGGTGGACTCCAAAGAAGGGAACTGAGTAATGGGGAGGAGAGTTTTTCACTGAATGTTTTTGTACAATGTGAATGTATCACTTGTTCAGAAAGTAAATCACATTTAATTTAAATTTTAAAAGAGCAATTAAAAGGATTTCATTATAACAACAGACACTAAGAGGGAAGAAAAAAACACAATCATACTTAAATCATACATAGCTACTGTTAAGTAACATAAACATTGTATCTATTTATAGTCAAGATTACTTGTTTCAATGATGGAAGTTTAAAAATCTCTTTATTATAACATACATACACACGCCATAACAAGCAACTCCCATTTGTAGAAAATACAAACTCTTGGGCCAGGAATTCAGGGCTCTTTACAGAAAGCATTCAGAATAATTCATGCTGCTCCAACTCCCCCTGGTGGTAGGCTCTAGAAATTGAAATTGGCCTGATGATAAGGAGCTTTTTGCAAGTGGTAAAAAAATTTAAAATATTTTCCATCAACATCACCCTTTTTTCTTTAAATCATCAAAACCACTTGGTCTTTCTTCAAGGAGTCAGGTATTGACACAATAGATGAAATGGGGACCTGGAGTCAACCAGGCTCAGTGCTCCGGAGTATGCCAAGGGTGACAACAACTCTGCAGTCTATCTCCCAGCCTTTCCTTCTCTACCACTTTTGCCGCTGCTGCTTCTGTCCCAGGGGTTCTTCAGCACTGCTTTTCTTGCTTTCTCTCTGCCTCCATCCACTTCCCTGAGTCCCAGGAAAGGGCAAGGTAGCCCATGTTCTCTCAGCCATGATCTGGCATGGAGAAGCCCCAAGGTCTGAAACACCTAGTATCAATCCTCCCAAGAGCCAGTCCTTCGGTTCTACGTACTGATATTCCAAATATGTCAGGTTGCAACACGGACATTCCTTCAGAAATATGACAGTGCAGCAACATCAGTCTTCAACTATGCTCTCCAGATAAACACACAGCTTCCTCACTCTTCCAGGAAGAAGGAAACATTCAATAGTATATCTGGATTAGGAAGAGACAAAAGTCCTGGCTGTGGCATACCACTTTCCATAGGACATAAACCATCAGATTTTTAAAAGATAACAGAAGCACTGTGCGAGCATCTCTATAATACTTCAAAGAGGTGAGACACAGGGAAAGAGAGGAAAAGAGAACTGAAAGAATTTTTAAAAAGCCAGTACCTTGTAAAAGGTCTTGGTGCTCATCTTCTGAAATTCGGTCCCAGGCCTTGGGCAAAGCTTGAATGTTTGCCAAGTCTCCCCACTGGATGGAGGAGAAGAGGTACTTTCTCTTTAAGTAACTTCCTGGAAGTTAAGGACTGCTCAAAAAGAGAATAAAATATGCTAAAGGAAAAAATTTACCCTTCTGAGAGTTTAGGGAGCTATAAAAGTGAAAGTGCAGGTATCAATACGTTTTACCAGTTGGGCAGGATTCACCTATGCTACAAAAGTTTTCCGAGCACCTCTTAATTCACATGGCTCTGTGCCACAGGGAAAGATGAAAACATTGTCCCTGCAATCTAGGATCTCACAATGGTGAGGGAAAAAGGAAACTAAAAATAAACTAAATGACATGAAAGATAAAGCCTAATGGAAGTTCAGAAGGTGAATACATCTAGTTTAGGGAGTAGCAGGGAGATTCCAGCTGGTAGGAAAAGCATAACCAAAGGCACAGAAGCGGGGAAACATGGAATGGATTCAGGGAAAGGTAAATCTTCCAGTATGGCTGGCATGGAAGCAGTGTATAAAAAGTAATAGGAAAGATACATTGAGTCAGAACACAAAAAACATTGAAATACTAGGGATTCTGAACTTTATCCTACTAGCAACAGAAGCTACTGAGAATTCCTATATAAGTAAAATGATCAGAACTATAATTCCTGAATATATACTGACTGAGGCCATTAAATGAGGATAGGAAGATGGCTTATAGGAAAAGAAGCTAGAGACAGGGAAACCTGTCAAAAGGCACCAGCTTCCTGCATACAAAGTCCCAGGTTCAATCACAAGACCCAGTACCTCCAAAAAAAAAAAAGGCTACTTGTGATTACAAATCCGAGTGAGAGGTAAGAAACCAGGAAAGCGGCAGAGGGGAGAAAGGAAGAAAAATACAAGAAACACCAGGAAAAGAGAAAAAAAGAACTTGACAGGCGACCATGTAAACATTCTTAGAACAACCCCAGGCACCGAATAAGTGCTCCTTCTGCCTGTGCTGCTGCTGCTGCTACTATTACTACTACTATGACTACAATTAAAAAAGAAAAAAGAGAGGGGAAAGGGGAAGATGATCCTTAAGTTTCCAAACTGGGTGAATAGAAAAGGTTGATTCTACAACTAAAGGAAAAAGGAGTTGAATTTGAGGGCTAGATTGAGGAACTCAAGTTTAAACTTGAGCTTGAGTTCCACGAGCAGTGCAGTTGGAGGCAGCTTCAGGAAACTGAAAATCAAGACAAAAGACAAGAAATGGAGTTTGGAAGTCATTCATATAAAGGTACAAACTGAAGCAAGAGGGTGGATGAGGACTTCAGGCAAGAATCGAGAAAACAAAACCAGAACTCTAAGTGGTTCTTTAAAAAAATCTTCCTCTTCTTATTGAGAACAGTATACTCACCATTCAGATTGCAATACCCTCTAAACTGATCCTTCCACTTCTACCCTTACCCCCTACCACCCCAAACCTGTCCTCAAAATACAGACAGGGTGAGGGAAGCGGCTGTGGCTCAATCAGTAGGGCTCCCGTTTACCATGTGGGAGGCCCCAGGTTCGGTTCCCGGGGACTCCTGGTGAAGGCAAGCCCGCCCGCATGGCGTGGTTAGCTGACCCAGCGAGCACAAGCAGCAAGGGGGGGATAAATGAATAAATAAATAAAATCTTAAAAAAAAAAAAAAAAAAAAGAATGTGTTGTTTAAATAAATTAATTAATTAATTAAAAATACAGACAGGGTGATACAGCTAAAAATACAGGTCTGATCATGTCACTCTTTTACTCGAAACCTTCGAACAACTCTCCAAATTACTAAGTAAAAGCCAAAATCCTTTCAATGGCCTCTGAGGCCCTACGTGGTCTAGCTCCTTATGTCTCTGACCTTATCTCCTATGAGGCTTCCCCTCATTACTGTGCTCTGGCCACATTGGCCTCCTTGCTCTTTCTGAACATTTCCATTTGATGGAAAGGCATTTCTTGGTTTCTGAACCAAGCACATTCTCACCTCTGGGCCTTTACACTTGAATTCTCTCTGCCAAGACCTCTTCCCCCAAACATCCACATCCACATGGTTCCCTCCCTGTCTTCAGACCTTTGCTCAAATGTTACTTTCTCAGTGAATCTTGTCCTGACCACCCTATTTAAAACCACAACCCCATCTTCACCCCTCACTTTCTCCTTCCTCTGCTTTATTTTTCTCCATAGCACCTATCACCATCTGATGTGCTATGTATTTTACTTTTTTGTTTAATGCTTCTCTCTCAGCACCTACAACAGTGCCTACCAGGTAGCAGGCACTCAAGAAATTATCTGACCATACAAAGAATGACTGTACAAAGGAATGCAGGGGGAATCCAAATTCAGGAACCAAAGAGAATCGATCCAAACTATAGAGATTTCTAATCTTGTGAAAACTGAAATTGAAAAGACTTCTTAAAACAGCTCTGGACACTATCTGCAATGTATGCAAAGGATACGAATTTCGATAATGTCTCTCGATATCATGCAGCCATTCCAACATGTCAGCCAGAGAGGGACTCATAACTGAAGGCTGAAGGACAGCATCAATGCCAACTGTATCTGCATGCTGTTCATAGACCTGAAACACTCGCTCCACGTGGCTGCTGACCGTGTCACGCACCTTGAGGAGGGTAGCTCTGTGGGAAGAGTCAGATATTAGGCAGTACCATGAGAAACATCTAAAGCAAGGTTTCTCGACCTCAGTACTACTGGACATTTTGGGCCAGAAAATTCTTTGTTGTGGAGGGCTATCCTGGGCATTACAGGCTGTTTAGCAACATCCCTGACTTCTGTCTCCTGGATGTCAGAAGCAACATATCTTCTTCTCCAGTTGTGATAATCAATAATGTCTCCAGACATTGTCAAATGTCCTCTGATGGGAAACATCATCCCCAATTGAGACCAACTGATCTAAGGAGATTAATGACAATGCCTTGGAAGTAGGGTTGGCTCAAGAAATCAAGACATGACTAAGAGATGGTGTTCTATGGCTCTCAAAACTGTGTGATAAGCCCAGGTACAAAGTAAAGACCAAAGTTCCTTTCTGGAGGTGCCATAAAACAGTGTAAGGAGAGCAAATGCTCACTCATGGTCTGGTGCCATATATGTGAAAAGGTAATAGGAGGAAATGGAAGCAGCAAACCAGAACTATTCACATGGTACCCTAGCCCCATCCTAGTAAATTCTGGAAAGATACTAAACATTAGGGGCTGCTTGTCAGAAAGCAAAATGCTTTCTTGAGAAAGGCAGCATATTTTAGTGGTTAAGGAGTTTAGTCCCTGAATGGACATAAACTACTATGGATTTTAGGAAAAGTACTTATCCTCCCTTATATATAAGAAGGGTCTACTTGCTAACTGCATATCCTAAGCACCTAGAACAAAGATTGGCAAACAGAATAATAAGTACTTGTTCAATGAACGAACAAATGCAAAGGATTGTTGTTACAATTAAATCAATGCACATTAAGTACTTAAGACAGCGCCTAGTTTATGGTAAATAGTCATTCCACTAGTGACTCCAAGGGCCTAGTCACCAAGAAAAGGCTACAACTTCCCAACGGACAAGGCATTCCCTAGCCTAGAAGTGTGGCTTTCAAATATATCTGACCATGACTCACAATAAACACATTTAAATAACAACCCAATAGCCATATACAAATACATAATCAATTGAAATAAAAACTTACAGAACAATATTTGACCTTTGAAACAGTTTTTCATACTGTGAGTTCTGCTCATTTGCTGGCACTTAAGAAAATTTAAAAAGGAAACAAAAGACTATCATGCATGGTATTGTTTTGTAAAACATTTATTTCAGTTACATGTGAGTATGTGTGCATATGGATTGTGATATAAAATGTATTTCTTCCTGTAGGTCAAGGGAAAAAGTTTGAAGGCCACTGGCCTAGAGGAAACTTGGTGCTTCTTGGGAGACAGGCTTTCATGGAGGATTCTCGTTTAATTGAGAAAATTAAACCTTTTAAAGTGTACCATTCAGTAGTTTTTTGTATATTCACAAAGCTGTGCAAACACCACCACTAACTAATTCTTTTTTTTTAAAGATTTTATTTATTTATTCATCTATCCCCCCCCTGCCGCCTGCGCTCGCCGGGCCAGCCAACCACGCCGTGCGGGCGGCCCGCCCCCACCAGGAGGCCCCGGGAACCGAACCCGGGGCCCCCCACATGGCAAACGGGAGCCCCACTGATCGAGCCACAGCCGCTTCCCACCACTAACTAATTCTAAAACATTTTCATCACCCCCAAAAGAAATCTTTTAGCAATTATTTCCCATTCCTTTCTCCTTCCTGCCCCTGGTAACCATTAATCTACTTTGTCTCTATAGATTTGCCTGTACTGCACATTTCATAGGAATGGAGTCATAAGAATACAGGGCCATTTATGTCTGATTTCTTTCACTTAGCACAATGCTTTCAAAGTTCATCCACGTTGTAACATATTCAGTACTTTATTTCTTTATGGCTGAATAACATTACATTGTATGGATACACCATTTTGTTTATCCAATCATCAGCTGATGGACACTTGCTATGTTTTCACTTTTTGGCTAGTATGAATAATGCTGATTAAGGGAGATGACCCATACAGAAATTGTGTCTATGACCAAGCAGGGGTTCTTGAGGATTTCTGCCTTTATACCTCACCAAAGTCCCCTTGATCCAGAAGCAAGAGAAATAAATTATCTAGGGACCACACATTCCTTGACATAGCTTACATATCCCTTCATGAACTGGTTTACCTCTCCAGTCATCTCTTACTATCTCCTTCTGTCCAGTCATGTTATTCTCTATGCAACAACACTCATACCACTTCTTGACACTGTGAACACTTATTCTTCCTTCAGTTTTTGGACATTATTTTCTCCCAGAAACTTTCTGTCTCCTCACAGGCTGGAATAAGTACCACTCCTCTATGTCTCTACAACTCCCTGCACTTATCCCTGCCTTAGTAGGTACCATGTCATAATTTAATTGCTGGATTGTCTATCTCTACTACTCAACTGTGAATTCCGAGAGTACAGGAACTGAGTCTGGTTCCTTGTTGTCATCCTAGCACTTTGTGCTTAGCATCTTGTAGGTGCTCAAAAATGTATTTTGAAATAAATCTCATCCATAGCCAAATGATTTTTTACAAGGGTGCCAAGTTTTCTTGGAGAATGGGGAAAGAATAGTCTCTTCAACAAATGGTGCTAGGAAAATTGAATAACCAGATGCAAAATAATGAAATTGGACCCCAACATCACACCATGTACAAAATTAACTCAAAATGGATCAAAGAACTAAAAATAAGATCTAAAAGCTATAAAACTCCTAGAAGAAAACATAGGGAAACATCTTCAGGACCTTCTGTTAGGCAGTGATTCCTCAAACTATCTACAAAAAGCACAAGCAACAAAAGAAAAAAAAATAGATAAATGGGACTTAAAATTAAAAACTTCTGTATATCAAAGGACTTTATCAAGGAAATTAAAAGTCAACCAACAGAATGGGAGAAAATATTTGGATAAACCATTATTTATCTAATAATGGTTTAATATCTGGAATATACAAAGAGTTCCTATAACACAACAAAAAGACAAACAACCCAATTTAAAAAAATGGACAGAAGACTTGAACAGACATTTCTCCAAAGAAGATATAGAAAGCACAAGGGGCTCAACATCATTAGCCATTAGGGAAACACAAATCAAGACCACGATGAGATACCATTTCATACCCACTAGAATGGCTACTATTAAAAAAAAAGTGGAAAATTACAAGTGTTGGAAAGGATATGGAGAAACAGGAACACTCATTCACTGTTGGATAGGAAAAATGGTGCAGCCACTGTGGAAAACAGTTTGGTGGTTCCTTGGAAAGTTAATTATAGAATTACCATATGGCCTGGCAATCCCACTTCTAGGTATACACCCAAAAGTACTGGAAGTAGAGACTCAAACAGATACTTGCACACCGATGTTCATGGGTGGCATTATTATTCCAAAAGATGAAAGTAACCGAAGATGAATGGATAAACAAAATGTAACATACACACACAATGGAATATTACTCTGCCATAAAAAGAAATGAAGTTCTGATGCATGGTACTACATGGATGAACCTAAGGATGTCATGTTGAGTGAAGTAAGCCAGACACAAAATAACAAATATTGTATGATCTCACTGATGTGAAATAATTAGAAGCAAATTCACAGATTACAGGTTACCAGGGGCTGGGGTGGGGGTAGGGAACGGGGAGTTAATGCTTAATTGGTACAGTTTCCATTTGGCATGATGGAAAAGTTTTGCTCATGGACGGTGGCGATGGTAGCACAACACTGTGAATGCAATTAACTGTACTGAATTATATATTTGTATGTGATTAAAAGGGGAAACTTTAGATTATTTATATGTTACTAGAATAAAATAAAAAAATAATATAGGACTATACAACACAGTGAAACCTAATGTAAACCATCGACTATAGTTAATAGTGCAATAATTTTTTTTTTTTTTTTTTTTTTTTTTTAACCGGGAGGTCCCAGGGATCGAACCCGGGTCCCTCCATATGGGTGACGGACGCCCAACCAGTTGAGCCACATCCGACCCCAATAGTGCAATTATTAAAATGTTCTTTCATCAATTGTAACAAATGTAACACACTAATGCAAGGTGTTAATAATAGAGTGGTATATGGGAACTCTGAATTTTCTGCCTGATTCTTCTGTAAACCCACAACTTCTCTAATAAAAATGCAAACAAAACATAAATAAAGCAAATAAAACATAAATAAATTTTAGCTCTGGCACCTATTAAGTTTACAATACAGTTCCTCATTGCCTTTCACTAAAGAAAACTAGAGGAATAGCTGATAAGCTTCCTCCACTCCTTTGTTTCCAGCTTTTCTGTTCTGCTCTTGTGACCTCTACTGTGTTCACCACTACCATATTAGCCTGTGACAACGGATATGTCAGAAAATAGCATCTGACAAAGGTCCCACTGCAACTGATGGAAAAAGGTTACGAGACCCCTCCAAGTGCCATGCTTTCATGTAAGAAGAAAAACACATTCTGACCGGTGCTAGCTACTTATCAAACACCCATATTTAAAATCTTTCTGTGAAGAAAGAGCTTAGAGCCTCTTACATCCTCTCTGCTAGCTTGTCCAGGACAGTGTCACCAGCCTCCAGCTGTTTACACCTCAACCGCTCCTTTAAGTCTGGGAAGGCCCGAAGTGATGGCACATCATTAAATCGCAGATTCTGTGCCGCTTGTATTTGTTCTGCCAAGTTGCTAAGGGAAGCGAAGAGGGGCTGGCAGTCCTTCAGAGTGCTTTGCCACAAGCCATGCTGCTCCTCTACCACAGGAAAGCACTTCTTCAGGGCCTCCTGCACAGCAAGTGTTGGTCGGTCTTGAGCCATCTTCTGTTCCAAACAAAAGCAAAATCAGAATGAAACAAAAAAATAACATTAGGGGGAAGCAGGTATGGCTCAGGCAATTGGGCTCCTGCCTACCACATGGGAAGTCCCCGTTTTGGTTCCCAGTGCCTCCTAAAGACAGCGAGCTGGTCCAATAGGCAGGCACCGCGAGCTGACACAATGATGACACAAAAAGAGACACAAGAAGAAAAACATAATGAGAAACACAACAAAGCACAGACCAGAGGTGGTTCAAGGGATTAGGTGCCTCCCTCCCACATCAGAGGTCCCGATTCGGTTCCCGGTGCCTCCTAAAGAAACAAGGAAGATGAACAGACACAGCAAGTGCAAACAATGATGGGGTGAGAAGAAATGAATAAATAAAATAAATCTTAAAAAAAAAAAAAAACATGTTAGGATCCCAAGTTAGAAAGGGAAGATTGGGTCACGGATGGGAGTTATTTCGTTTTCATGTGAGGTCAACCTCTTGGTCTCCATTCTTAAACCAGTTTCCTAGGGTAGGGATGTCTAACCCTTCAGACAGAAGCTCTCGGTGCAAGGCCTTGTCTTACCTTCAGAAAGGGCTCTCGGAAAGGACTCTTATTTTCACCTCAGGAAGGATTTCCCGACTATCCATCAGAGGAGGATCCTCTGGGGTAGGTCAATCTCCTGCCTCAGACTTCGGATTCCCGGGGTCGAAACCTGTATCCCACTCAGACCCGTGTTTGGGGAGCCGGAATCCTGTCTCTGATCCTTAGGCCTGCCCACCGCTTTCCCTAAACAAGCGGGAAAACTTAAAATTCAAAGAGACCTAAGATACAAGAACCGAAAGAACCGCAACCATGCACCCGCTGTCTGCGCATGCTCCAAAGCGACCGCCCGTAAAGCGCAACCGCAGGCCTTCGTGTCTACGGAGTCGCGGAAAAACGTCACCCAGCCGCAATGACTTCTGGGTGTTTGTAGTCCTGCGTGTGGACTGGAGGCTTGATTGTGGAGCTTCCTAGTGATTGGATGTTACGTGACCTTTCTAAGAAGGCGTCTTCTCATTCGTCAGCCTGTGGCAGTTGAGTTTGAATTTGGTGGCGGCAGTCGTATGTCGGGTTCCCTTCCGAGCCAGTCCCTCTCAGCTAGAGCAAGCCAGGTTTATCTCTGCCCTTGTTTCGGGACCCGCAGGTAAGTGCATTGCGCCGCGTGGCGCCTTCCTTACGCCCAGGCCCGGCAGGAAAGGAGTCTTCTTACTAACTCCTTGAGAGCTCACCCGGGGAAACGGATGTGGCTCAAGAGGTTCGGCTCCGTCTACCATATGGAGAGACCGGGGTTCGATCCCCGGTACCGCCCAGTATAAAAAAAAAGCAGAGAGCCCACCCGCCCTCCCCAGCCCCTCGCGGTCCTCTTACTTCCCCTCCCCCTGTCTCCGCCGCTGATCCCCTGTGGCTCGGTCTTCCCTGCAGCCACACCGAAACGCCATGGCTCCGGCTAGGAAGGGCGGCAGTCGGACGACCAAGACCAACTCGTTGCGGAGCCGAAAGCTTGCCTCATTTCTCAAGGACTTCGACCGCGAAGGTGAGGGGCGGGGCCGGGTGGTCGCGGCTTCCCGGGGCGATGGCTGGGTCCTGGTGGGTTGGGGCGCAGGGAGCACGGATTCCAGGTTCCTTTCGCCCGCCGGGTGACCCGTATACTGTCGGCTCTGCCCTGTCGCAGTGCAAATCCGATCGAAGCAAATTCAGTCAGACAGGCAGAACCTCCTCAAGGAGATGGATAACCTGTACAACATCGAGATCCTGCGGCTCCCCAAGGCGCTGCGCGAGATGAATTGGCTCGACTACTTCGGTAAGAGCTGCTGGAATTTCCCCCAGACTCGGCCTGGATCCCCCCTGTGGTTACTGTGACAGCCTTTCGAAAGGACTAGCTCAAATTTCACCTTCTTAGTGAAGTTTTCCATGACACTGTTGAAAATTGCAGCCCTATTGCCTCTCCCCTCCTTTATTTTTTCCTCCATAGCACTTATTACCATCTAACCCATGGATAGGCAAACTTTTTCTGTAAAGGGCCAGATAGTAAATATTTTAGACTTTGTGGGCCAGAGGGTTCTCTGTTAAAACTACTTTGCTATTTTAGCTCCAAAGCAGCTGTAAGGAATAGGCATGGCTGTGTTCCAATAAACTTTATTTATGGACACTGAAATTTGAGTTTTGTATAATTTTCACATGTCATGAAATACTATTCCTCTTTTGACATTTTTTCCAAACATTGAAAAATGTAAAAAAAAAAAAAAAAAAAAATGTTCTTAGTTTGCCACCCATACCAAATAGACTGGAGCAGTTTGCTGACCCCTGAACTAACCTAATACATATTTTACCAATTTTGTTGGTTATACAGACCTTTCACCCCACAGCCAGAACTGTAAATTCTTCAAGAGCAGAGCAAGAACTTTCTGTTTCATCTGTAGCCTGAAGAGTACCTGAAAAGTACCAGGTGCTTGATAAATATTTGTTAGATGAATGACTGAATAACTTGGTAACCCCTAGGCAATGTTTTATGAAGCTTATGAAAACTGCCAATTTACAAATGGGCAAATCAAATTGTGAAGTACAAGGATGTGAGAGTTTTCCTGGCCAGTGAAAAATCTCAGTCTTTTCCCCACTGCCTTATTAAAAGTCCAGGGAAATGCAGAATGCTGCCCTTTCTGCTAAATTATCCTTAATTTTTCCTTTATTAATAATTACCCGCTATATAGACTCCTTGGATAGAAATGCATGTTCTGTATACATAGTAGATATATCACGATCCTTTTGACTTACGCTTTTATTTATTTGCTCATTTCTACAAATATTCATTGAGCATGTGTCTGTCAAAATGCCAGATCCTGAAAGTGCATTGAGGAATAAAACAGACATTGTCCCTCCCCTCAGGAACTTACATGTTAGTGGAGTAGGGTCGTTTAAAAATTTACACACGATTATATAATTAAAATAGAGTAGCAGTAAGTACATTTATAGCATACTTCCTGTGCCAGACAGTAATTATACCAAATGTTTGCATATATTTACTAATTTTATCCTCATAACAAGCTTATTAATTATAAGTCTATTGATTTTTAATATTATCTCTATTAAGGCACAGAGAGATTAGTTACTTTGCTTAAGGTCTCATAAGCTAGTTAGTAGCAGAGTATTTGAACCCAGACGTTCTGATTCCAAAGCCGGAGATCTTAACTGTTATACAGGAAGGATCTAACCTAATTTTTTTATTCTATTTCTAAATCTTGCAAAGACCTCTTTGTTCAAAAAACATTTGCTACACATTTACTGTATTCCAGATTTTTGCCAGATGCTGTGGATGCTATCTTTGTCCTCAAAGATAGGTTGGACACTGAAACAGTAGTTGTTGTGTAGGAAAAGGGTGAGCAACTAACTTAGCACTTTGCAGTAACCTGCTGTAAAGAAACATAAGCTAAAATTTGGGGTCAAGGCAGACCTGAGTTCAAATTTCAGCTCTTGGGAAGCGGCTGTGGCTCAATCAGTAGGGCTCCCATTTACCATATGGGAGGCCCCGGGTTCGGTTCCCGGGGCCTCCTGGTGAAGGTGGGCCCGCCCGCATGGCGTGGTTGGCTGGCCCAGCGAGCACAAGCAGCAAGGGGGGTATAAATGAATAAATAAATAAAATCTTTAAAAAAAAAAAAATTTTTTTTTTCAGCTCTTTTCATATACCAGTTTTGTGATCTCTTTAGCTTCAGTTTCCCCATCCATAGCATAGGGATTGAGAGATTGAGTGAAGGGTGGTAGGTGGAATGCTTGTTACATAGGACTCCTTTGTGAGGAGTGACATTTGAGCTGAGTTTTGAAGGAAGAATTAGGAGTTTGTTGGGTACAGAGGAGTATTGCAGGCAGAGGAAATAATAAGTACAGGGCACTAAGGCATGATAGACAGTGGCCCATTCAGAAAATGAGAAGTTTGGTGTGGTGGAGTGTTGGAACATAGAATAGGTCATGAGGAAGAGGAGGAAAAGTCAAGGTTGGAAAGATTAGATTGTAAAGGTCCTTAAATGCTGGACCAAGTGTTTAATCTGGTCCAATTCTAGAAAGATAACTGGTAATGTTAGGGAAGATGAGTCATTATTAAAATTTGATAGTAACTAAATAAAATGTTCTGTTTAAAGCCCTTGGAGGAAACAAGCAGGCCATGGAAGAGGCAGCAACGGTAAGAGAACTCCCCTATTTTTTAACTGTTAGTTTAAGTTTAGTCCAGTCACAAAGTCCAACCAATGGGTGCTTACTGTAGAAGAGATTCCATAGGGAACATTATCTGTTCGTGTCAACTGAAAAATTATAATGGTGTCAAATGCTGAGTACATGAAGTCCAAATAGTTTTGAGCCCTAAGAAGGGAGGCAGTTTTATTTTGGGCAGTTTTCTTGCTGCCCCTTGCCCTTAACTCTGCAGGGGATGTTTAGAAAGCCTCAAACCCGAGTTCTTTGAGCCAGTGGGTCATTACACCTGACTGTTACCTGGCCTCCTGGGAGACAAAGAGACAATAGCTTTATCATGTCATACTGCAGAGGCAGTGCTTTTTGCATGGGACTCTCAGAACTCATGTTGAACTGACCCCTCTTTCCACGTTCTTCTCACCTTCTTCCTCCCAGAATCAGTGCAGGACTGAAGACAGTAAGATGGAAAGGCAAAATTAAGGATTTAGGTCTGAATTGCCTATACATTAGCTACCAGTCACATGTAGCTATTTAAATTTAAATTAATTAAAATGAAATAAAATTTAAAATTCAATTCCTCAAACATACCAGCCACATTTCAAGTGCTCAGTGGTCACCTGTGACTAGTGGCTATTGAATTGGATAGCACATTTCCACTATAAATAATGTGTGTATTGTGTAGAGTCACGCACATTTGTGCATCTCTCTGGGGAGAAAGTTTATTAATTACAAAATGAACCAACAAAATCTACATTGTTAGATAAGTTGATCAAAATAATTTTTAGCCTCAAGAATCTGAAGGGCTCTGACTACAAAGAGTACATAGTGGCACTGCATAGCAGATCTTCTCCAGCTTCAGAAATAAAAGGCAATTAGGAGTCATTATTCAATTAGGAAAACAATGGTTAGGCAGTTTGATAATAGATACTGAAGGAGAGGGGTGGCAATAACTGAAAAATAAAATCAAGAGCTAGTAAAATGTCCCTAGTCCATGCTTTCTCCTTCTTTGTAATATGTTTCCATGGCCCATTTTATTCACCCCCCACACACACACCCAGGCCCAGCATTTCAAAAATCTTCCCTCTGAAATGAATTACATTCATTTTCTAATGGTTCCTTCCCCCCCCCTTTTTTTTTTTAAATTAATCAGACATACAGAAATACAAATCAGAGCATCTGGTGTAATATGAGATATGCAGCACTATCACACAAAGTTGAGAGAATTCTAGCCTTAGCAATATGATTTAAAATCCAGGGAAGGAATGATACTTTGGTATGGATGCTCTTAATTAGATGTAGTTGTGTTAGGGGTCCCCAAGACCACTCCCTAGTTTGGTGATTCACTGAGAGGACCACATGGCTTAGCATATATTCTACCACCCAGCTGTGGTTTATTACAGTGAAAGGATCCAAAGTAATATTAGCAAAGGGAAAAGGTGCAAAGTCTAGAAGAAACCAAGTACAAGAGTCCTCTTTTAGTGGAATCACACAGGACATGCTTAATTCCTCCAGTGACATGTATGAAACATTATCTGTCAGAGACGCTTTTTAGAGACTTAATGCCCAGAGCTTTTCTATTTGGGGGCTTTTCATGTAGGTACACTCAACCTAGCACATACCAAAATTTTCCCAGAAGAAAAGCAGGTGATCAGCATGAACTATATGTACAAAACAGTTTAGGCACCGTGAGCCATTCTTATCAGAGAATGGTGGGAACCCTCCTGATATCCAAGGTCCCAGATATAAGCCAAGGGTCAGCCTTGCAAGCAGGCCTTTCTAAGGATGGCAGTCTCAGGCCTGCTGTGTTAACTTTTCTGCCCAGTATGTGTTCATTAGCCCACCACCAATGATACTTTCATAGCATGCTAATTGTTTGTAGCGATGGCAGAAAGTTGGCAGAATAGCACCACTCTGTTTCTTCCACCTTGGAAAACATCACTAATCTATTATAGCACTGTTTTTTGCTACTAAGTCCTGACAGCCTCAGAAACATTCTTAGCACTCCATGTAATCCTACTAATCCGGAGAAGAAACCTGTGTCCTTCTTAGTCTGTAATGACTATTCTGATATTTGCATGTGCCCTAATGAGGAAAATACTCTGAATCTTGCCTGCTCTCAGCTATACCCATACATATAGATGGTCGCCATTATGAGCAAATTTAATTAGAAGTGGCAACTGGGAGCCTTTTTGAAGGATCCTGAAGCATGATAGAAAACCTAATTGAGATCCTCAGGACTTGCAAGAAGTGGGAAGTCTGACACAAGACCAAGTGTTGTAGAGGTTGTGGATCATTAGGAACTTATATTGACTGCTGATGGGATTAAACAAGGTAAACCACTTTGGAAAACAATTTGGCATAATAAAATATAACCTATAACCCTGTAATGCCCTATCCTTAAGTATATAGCCACTAGAAAACCTGGATGTGTGCAAAAGGGTCATATATAAGGCAATTCAAAGTAGCAGTGTTTGTAATAGCAAAACTATCAATGGGAGAATGGATAAATCCATTGTGCTATGTAGTTACATAGTAGACTATCATATGGCAGTGAAAACAAATTAACTACCACCACAAATGGCAGTCATAAACAAGCAAACGCAAACAAAATGATGTTTAAGCTTGCAAATATTTGTGAAAAAATGTAAGTGCTTGTATATGTGTATATGTATGCATACATACATACCCATATGCACATGCACACATATATATGTACTACTTTTTAAGCAAATGGAATGATAGTGGTTACCACTAAGGAATGACGGTTAGGAAGTGGTCACCTTTAGTGGAGAAAGAAATAGAACAGAGAAGGAATACATAGCTAGAAGAAAGATATTGGCAATGTTCCAGACCTTAGGTTGGATGGTGGGATTGTGGAAATCTGATATTGTGTTATAACTAATGTAACAATCTTTTGTATGTATCACATAATGTTTTTTAAATTGTTTTTAACCTTAAAATATTGTTCCTCAAATTTGATAAACCTGATGTTTTCTGGCTGTCCTTTTTACAGGCTGACCTAGATATCACAGAAATAAACAAACTAACAGCAGAAGCTATTCAGACACCCCTGAAATCTGCCAAAAGTGAGTACTTTTCAAAACCTGTTGGAGAACTGAGACAGCTAAGGCTGAAGGTGGCTAATTGGCTGCTCAGGCAGGCCCTCATTAGTGGAACCTCTTCCTTCTAATGCAGGGCTTCTTAACAAGAGGTCAATGAGCTTGAATTTAAATTAAAAAATCATTATTCTTGTGGGGACATGTTGGTGTGGGTGTGATATATTTATTAAATAATACACAGTATAGTGTGGACTTCATAAGGGGTCCATGATTTTCACCTGACTGGCAAAGGGGTCCATGGAACAAAAAAGGTTAAGAACCCCTGCTCTAATGCTTGGATGTCAGTACTGTAAATCCAAAAATTTGATTTAGGCAATTACCTTCAGTTGTTTACGGGATTGCTACTAAACCAAACTCTCAAGAGACTGATCTGTGAGCTTAAATGAAAGCAGAAAAGGACAAAAAGCTGTGTTGGAAACCAACATTGTTGTCTGCTTGTCTCCCCTCAGCTAAAAAGAGAGGTTAACAAGATTTAGGGAGGTATTAAAGATGTGGTTAATGCCAAACAGAGACTCTTCCTAATGTAACTAGAAGAGTTGAGAGAGAATTGTAAGAAGACTACCTTTCTAAGTATGTAATTCCATGTCCAAGTCAGTGATCTGTCTATGTAAAATCATCTCACCTGCACATCTCTCACTCTGAGAAACACTGTCTTGTAGGAAAAATTATATGGAAAGCCAAGTTTGTAATCAGGTTTCTCAGTAAGCATGGAATCTGGCCAGGATGAGCTGTGACATGGACTTAAGGTGGCTGTCATTAAGCTATGATAGCCGGTGAGGACGGACCTGACCCAAGGCCTGGATTTCAGATGCTTGCCAGGGCGTATCCATGGGGCAGAACCAGAAACAGTGTCCAGTTCTTGTTCTGCTTTGCCTTCCATCTTCTGTCTTACACAGTGAAGAGAGCATGATGAGGTTTCCATGTTCCTAATGTCATATTCCCATCCTGCCTCCCTGAGATTATGACATAATTGGACTTAGCTGTTCCCAGAGTTCCTCAGCTGCATATTTAAATCTTAGGTTACTTCTACAGTCACGTCTACACTTAAGTGATCACATCAGTTTCTCTTCTGCTTATTTGGGGCAAGGGGTTCTGATTTTGGGATAGGAGGTTCCTCATTTCACCACTGGGAACTGAATATACCAGGACCAATGTTAACCCACAGTTAAAGTAGTTTTTGTGCCCTTTTGACCACTGGACTTTAACTACATTGTTAGTTAATAATAATAACAACAACAAAGTATTTTCTTAGTTAACACATCAGAGTTGCAGCTGACAAAAACCTAAAAGTCATTTAGTCAGATCTTTCCTCCCATGTTTAAATGCAAGAATTTTCTCTGTGGAATTCCAGCTCAGAATTATCTAGATTCTGGCTGTATATATTTAGCAATAAACACCCACTACTTTTCATCACTAAGCAATTTTTTTTTTTTAAGATTTTATTTTATTTATTCATTTATCCCCCCCTTGCTGCTTGTGCTCACTGGGTCAGCTAACCACGCCGTGCGGGCGGGCTTGCCCTCACCAGGAGGCCCCGGGAACCCAACCCGGAGCCTCCCATATGGTAAACGGGAGCCCTACCGATTGAGCCACAGCCGCTTCCCTAAGCAATTTTGTTAGAACATTCTTCCCATTCCTTGCGATATCTATATATTGACACTAGTTCTCCACTTTGGCGCCCCAGAGAACCATTTTAACCCCTTTGTCATATAACAATCCCTTAAATATTAAAAATTGGTCTTATTTCTTCTGGAATCATTTATCTTAATCCTCATACTCCAGCTCCTAAAATGATAATTGTAATAATTTACCATTATTATAACATTGAGGATGGTTCCTTTACATTCATTCATTCTACAAGTATTTAACAACAGCTAATGTGTGAGATACAGTTCTAGGGTTTGTGTATACAGGAGTAAAAATAATAAAGACTCTTCTTGTGGCACTCATATTCCAAGCCTCATAATATCTCTATAAAGTGAGTTTTCCCTTTTATAGATGAAGAAACTGAGGTACAGAGCAATTAAAGCCATGTGACCTGGTAAAATGGTAGTGTAAGGACTCAAGCTTGAGTTTATTGGACTCCAGAGTCTGCACTTTTTTTTTTTTTTTTTTTTTACCGGGAGGTAACGGGGATCGAACCCCAGTCTCTCCATATGGTAGACGGACGCCGAACCTTTTGAGCCACATCCGTTTCCCTAGAGTCTAGAGTCTACACTTTTAATCAGAATGCTGGGCTACCTATCAGGCATCATTTGGGGTTTCTTAAACTCTGAATAGTTTCCTTTGTCTAAACCATCTTTTTAAAAAGTCATCTTCATTTAGGGTATATTTCTTATTACAGCTTTAGATTGCATAAGCTTTATTCCTTAGAAGAAACATAACTGCATGAAAGTTTATTCCCATCAGAAATATGCTGTTAAAACTGTTTCTTTTTTCTTTTCTTTTTTAACTGTTTCTTATAGCACGAAAAGCAATACAAGTGGATGAAATGATAGTGGAAGAGGAAGAAGTAGAAAATAAGAATCCTCAAACTGGAAGAGTAAGTAGGCACTCAGGTTGGGGCAGTGGGTAAAAAATACAGAGACACATAAAATACAGGTGTTTCCCTCACAGAGTTTAGTAGAGAAGGCCCCACTTTAAAGAGATAATAAAAGTGATAAGAGAGATATATACAAAGTATATAAAACATAGAGGAGAAAGCTATCAAGTTTTACTTTCTTCATTAGGACATAACTAGGGCTTAAAAGTTGAGTGACGGGAAACGGATGTGGCTCAAGAGGTTCGGCGTCCGTCTACCATATGGAGAGACCGGGGTTCGATCCCCGGTACCTCCTGGTAAAAAAACAAACAAACAAACAAAACAAAACAAAAAAAAAGTTGAGTGAAATTTTACTAGCTGGATAAGGAGAAGGGAATTCCAGGAGGCAGGGTGAAAGTGTCCTGTCCACTTAACAAGAAACAGTTTGGTATGACTGGGCATAAGCTGTGGTGCTAACATGGGTAGAATAGGGGCCAGATAATGAATGGCCTTGTTTGCCAAGCTTGAGGTTTAAACTTCTTCTGGTAGGTAATGGTAAGTGACATGATAAGACTGGTATTTCACAACAATAGTATTCAGGATAGATGGGAGAGGGAAAAACTGGGAATAAGGAAACCATTGTTTTCTATTATATGCCTTGAACTGAACCTTAGTTTCATTTGATTGTGACTTCAGGTTAAAAGGTGTCCTCCACCCAAGAAGAGAACCCAGTCTATACAAGGAAAAGGCAAAAACAAAAGGTAATAGGTTTTCCTGTATGATGCTATGCACGTTTGCTTTGTAATTTCACAACTTTTACTATACACTTATTGTTTATGTATGTTCATATATAAATGATATTAAAAAAGAAATAATAATAGGATGGGTTTGGGGGAAAATACACCAAATGTAAAATACTTTGGTTATTAGTAATATTTTGAGGATGCTCTTTAATCATTAGTTAAAAAACGTTTCACAACAATGCAAGGTATTGGTGGTAGGGTGAGGTACGAGAGTCCTGTATGATGTTACGTATGTTTGTTTTGTAAGTTCACAACTATTACTATATACTTATTGTTTATGTATGTTTATGTATGTGTGATATACTTCAATAAATTAAAAAAAAAAAAGGTAATGGGTTTTCCAAATTTGGATATATGTTTTTGGTTTTATTGGAGAGCCACATGCATCAAAGCAGAAATAGGGGATGAAAGGAACTTTTGTGCTGGAGTTCAAGTAGCGCTTAAAATCATCGACTCCTTGAGTGAGCTGGAGGGACCTCTAGAAATGGTCTAATGGTTTAACTCCTCAATCCTTCTGCCCATGTTTGCCATCCTACCCACTTTTTTCTTTTTAAGTGCAAATAGGGAGAATAAGGCCCAGAAAAATGTAGCAATCAGTGTGCGTTATGTGTACTTGCCTGACAGTCACAAAGTGGCTCTCACCTACCTATAGTTAGTTTCTTGGTCCTCCTGGTCCTACTAAGTAAAGAATTACCATGGGCTTGAACTGATTATAATGGACTCTACTAAACCAATTAGGGAGGTGAATACTGCATCTCAAACAGTGCAGGAAAGTAATCATTGGGATGTGTGTCCTTGAAGGAATGGACTCTTCCCATTTCTGTCTGAACAGTGGTGGCAGGCCATTAACCGAGAGGACAGGAATGCCAGCTGGGGGAGCCTTCAGATTATTAAGAGGCTGTCTCTGTCCTCTTGTTCTGTTAGCTTGATTGAAAAGTTGGATTCTGGAGGCAGACTGCCTGGGTTCAAAGTTCTGGCTCCACCCTAATTACCTGTGTGATCTTAATTAAATCATATATGTCTGAGTTTCTTCACCTGTAAAATGAGGACAATAATAGTACCTGTCTCTTAGGTTGTTATGAGGGTTACACAAGTTAATCTATGTAAGATGCTCAGAACAGTGTCTGACACATAGTCAGTGTTCTCCAAATGTTAGCTGCCTCTGTTGCTGTTGTTATTGGACCTGAGAGTTGGCATACCTAATGGCTGTTTCTACCTGTAGGTCAAGCCGTTGGAACACTGTTACCCCAGCTGTGGGCCGACTGGAGTTGTCTATGGTGAAACCAACTCCAGGCCTGACACCCAGGTTTGATTCAAGGTGAGCATTGAGAGCAGCTCTTGGATTGGGCGGGAACCCAACATTTAACATTAGAGAAGAAGGAATGTTTAAGAAAATGCTTCTGGTTTCTTGGCCTGGGAAGGTCAGAGGACGGTAGCCAACTGGGCTTCCCAATATTTGCCTCTCCCCTGAGAGTGGGTTCACATCCTCACCCATTTAGAACAGTGTTTTAGTTTGCCAAAGAGGTGCTGATACAAAAAGTACCAGAAATGGGATGGCTTTTATAAATGGAATTTATTTGGGGTAAAAGCTTACAGTTCTAAGGCTGTGAAAAGTCCAAACCAAAACACCATCAGAGATGCTTTTCAACAAAGTCAGCTATTGTTGATCCCAGCATGTTGCCACATGGTGAAGCAAGATGGCCACCAATCTCTGCCTAGGTCTTGCTTTTCCCTCTGGGCTCACCATCTCCTCTTGAGCTGCTCTGTGGGCTCAGCCTCTTGGGGGGCTTCGTTCTTAAGCAATCCTCTCTCTCAAATTGCAAAATCAAATATCTGGTTCCATTTTTCCTCTGTGTCTGTTCATCTGTGTGTCAGTTTATATCAGACCCTGCAAGGGGGCGGAGACTCAACCTGAGTTACTCCTCACTGATGTAGTCTAATCAAAATTGATCTTATCGAATAATCTAATCAAAGACCCCTCAGCTGAATTTAATGCAATCAAAGGGTGCCACACCAAGAGAATAGATTAGTTTACAAACATAATATTTCTCTAGGATTCATAAAATAATTTCAAACTGCCACAAGCAGCAAAATGATTCTTTAGTGGATCAGAGGGAGAACATTTTGCTTCTGATGACTAGAAGGCATCTATGTAAATTTTTGGCCTTTCCTGATTCTGATCAGAAGTTTTTTTTAAGTAGATCAGTACTCGCCTCTATCCTTAGTGGGAGAGAAAATTGATATCACCTTTTTGGAGGGACACATGAACAAAGATGTCATTGCAGAATAAGTTAAGTGGATCTCTATGAACTGGTGGAGAAAGATCTTCATGATCATTAAGCATCTCCAGGCAAGTTGCAGAACAGTGTGTGTTATATGTTCTCATTTACTTTTTTTTTTTTGAGAGCAGATTTTTTTATTTGTTCATTTCTTGCACTTGAAATATTTTTCGATGACATCCTTGGCCTGAGATTCTTTGCCATAGTCCTTAACAACCACACAACTGCAACCAACTACTTTACGGGGTTTCCCCTCTCTGTCGATTTTACAGAGGCCTACCCATTCGCCTAGTTTTTTGTTGTCGTCAACCTTAATTAGGTTGATTTGGTGTTCAGCACAAAGGGCCTCCACCAGCTTGACATACATGGGTTCATCACAGTTGGATGCAAGCACACAAAGACGGGCTTGGCACTTGTCTAAGGCTTTGGCAGCTTCGCGGATTCCACGTGCTAGGCCATCGTGAATGAGGGCGGTTTTCAGCACCTCTTGTAAGGCAGTGTTAACGTCCATTACACCTCCAGCAACAATGCCTTCCTGGGCCATGGCGGTGGATTACGGATGGAGCCAAATCTTGAAATCACCCAAGCTTCTGCCTCCGTGTATCTCCGCGCTGGCAGGGAAAGAGTCATTTGCTTTTATATGCATAAAAAGTCTCTGGAGGGAAGCGGCTGTGGCTCAATCAGTAGGGCTCCCGTTTACCATATGGGAGGCCCCGGGTTCGGTTCCCGGGGCCTCCTGGTGAAGGCAAGCCCGCCCGCACAGCGTGGTTAGCTGACCCAGCGAGCACAAGCAGCAAGGGGGGGATAAATGAATAA
>JAKSZT010053883.1:31357987-31402387 GCA_026826555.1 Tolypeutes matacus
AAAAAAAAAAAAAGGTCTCTGGAGGGATATATAAGGAATTAAGAGTGATACCTCTGGGAAGTGGGGGAAGAAGTGGTCATTTCTGGGATGGGAAAGTGTGAGGAAGATTTACTTTCTACTTTTAATTCCTACTCTTCTTTACTTTCTTTACTTTCTGATTTTCATCTAGACATGGAGGCAGGACATTTAGGGGAAAATAGGTATAGCAGCCTTTTAACTGTTTTTGAGAAAATGAGTATTGAGATTAATGTAATGATGTAATTTGAATTATCCTCATTGACTCTGGAAAAGTCCTCTTGATGGAAACACATTAACTGGAGTTTACTTCTGGCTTTGTGGATGGCTGGCTGGCTGGCATTCATACAGAGCTTATGGACCATGAATGGGCAGACTTCTGGGGAAGTTGGCAGAGTAGGGAGCTACAGGACTCACTCCTCCAAAACCAGCAGAAATTGTCTGAAACAACTGTTCTGGGGATCAGGAGGCCAGGGGAGCACTGTACAACCAAGGAAGAGCAGAACTGGGAGACTGAGAAGCTTTGCTAAAAAAGTGTGAGTGACTGGCTCCACAGCAGTAGCCGACACCCATCCCACCTTCCTGCAGCAAGTCGCATTGGGTCCAGTCCCTGGCTGGGCTGCTGCCGACAAAGAGGGACAGGGAGGCCCTCCTCCCCAGGAACAAGAATGGGGCATGGCTGAGTGATGATCGTGACTTTTGATTGGCAAATTTGTATCTTTGGGTCCTGGCTCTGAATTGCTATTTTAACCATGACAGACAGGGATCCCTGCAGCCATTGTTTCAACACCGTCCTCAACAGGGGTGGAACTTGTGGAGGTTGAAAGAAACACACTGCCTCCTTAGGGATATGGAGAACAGTTTGCTGAAGAGTGCCATCTGCTGGGCAGACCAGGAAAGCATAGCTTCAGAGAGCCAACAAAAAGGCTCTTTGGTATCTTTCCTGACTCTCCCCCCATGGCCCTTTGGTACTGATCTGTGCCACCTTCTAGAGTCCCTGGCCTGGTTTTGACTGGAAAAGACCAACTTGGGAAAGTCCTCCCTGGGGTGACCTTCCTCCCAGAATTTGCCCTCCAGGCAGAAGCAGTTAGAGGCAATGAAAGTTATTTTGTTTTTGTTTTTGTTTTAAAAAAAAACTATAGAGGCAAAATAAAAGTAAACAAAACAGATCAAAGACTCCCAGAGAAGGAACAGAGGAGAGGAAGCATCCTCCTGGGGGTGAAACACTTGAACAAACAGAGCAATCTTAAAAATTGTACCATATACCCAGGCAAGAATCAGATGATGAAGAGTTGAATAAATCTGATTACTTAGGCACAGGCAATTCTAAAGGTCTAGAATAAGTTGAACCAAGTGTCAAAGAAAAGCCTTAACACAAAGCCAATCAACAATAAACCTAGGTAAGTGGGAGAAACTAAACATCAGAGTAAACTCATCAGAATAATCAGATGCCTAGACATCAGCAAAAAATTACAAGCCATTCTAAGAAATAGGAAGATAGGGCCCAGTCAAAGCAACAAATGAAAAATTCAGAGAAGACAATTTGGAACAGGTAATCAAAGATGTTCAAACAAATCTCTTAAATCCAAAGAGATGAAGAAAAGTATGCATAAAGAGATAAAGGATATTAAGAAGACACTGGGTGAGCATAAAGAAGAATTTGAAAGCATGAAAAGAACCATAAGAGAACTAATGGGAATGAGAGGCACAATAGAAGAGATTAAAAATACATTAGGGGAAGCGGCTGTGGCTCAATCAGTAGGGCTCCCGTTTACCATATGGGAGGCCCCGGGTTCGGTTCCCGGGGCCTCCTGGTGAAGGCAAGCCCGCCCGCACGGCGTGGTTAGCTGACCCAGCGAGCACAAGCAGCAAGGGGGGGATAAATGAATAAATAAATCTTTAAAAAAAAAAAAAAAAAAAAATACATTGGTATACAACAGCAGATTTGAACAGGCAGAAGGAAGAATCAGTGAACTAAAGGATAAGACATTCAAAAAAGTTGAGTAGGGTTTCAGGGGATTGAATGACAGCCAAATCACACAAACCTACATGTCATGGGTGTCCCAGAAGGAGAAGAGAAGGGAAAAGAGACAGAAAGAATATTTGAGGGAATAATGGCCCAAATTTTCCCAAATCTTATGAAAAACATTAAATATACATGTCCAAGAAGTGCAACATACTCCAAACAGAATCCTAATTGACCTACTCTGAGACACATACTAACCAGATTGTCAAATACCTAAGATAAAGTAAGAATCCTGAAAGCACCAAGAGAAAAGCAATTTGTCACATCCAAGGGAATTGCAATAAGATTAAGTGCTAATTTCTCATCAGAAATCATGGAGGTGAGAAGGCAGTGGTATGATAATATTTAAGGTACTAAAAGGGAAAAACTGCCAGCCAAGAATTCTTTGTCTAGCAAAACTGTCCTTCAAATATGAGGAAGAATTTAAAATAGTCACAGATAAACAGAAACTAAGAGAGTTCATCAATAAGAGACCTGCCCTACAAGAAATACTAAAGGGAGTTCTACAGGCTGAAAGGAAAAGACAGGCGAGAGGGGCTTGGAAGAAAGTGTAGAAATGAAGATTATCAGTAAGGATAAATAAAAGGGTAAAAAAGACAAAAATAAACTATGGCATATAAATCAATGGATAAAATGATTGACATAAGAACTGCCTTTACAGTAATATCATTGGATGTTAATGGATTAAACTCCCCAATCAAAAGACACATTGGCAGAATGGATTAAAAAGAATATAATCCATCTATATGCTGTCCTGTTTGTGTTCAGTCCTGGGAGTACTGCCACCCTACACCTCTCCTCTGGGTGTTGCCAAAAGATGGAAGCAACCCAAATATCTATCAACCAAAGAATGGACACACAAAATGTGGATGAACCTTGAGGACATTATGTTGAGTAAAATAAGCCAGACACAGGACAAATATTGTATGATCTCACTAATATGAACTAATTAAATTAAGCAAACTCATAGAGTTAGAATCTAGAATATAGGTTACCAGGAGATAAAATAGGGGTAGAGAATTGGGAGTTGATGCTTAATTTGTACAGAATTCCTAATTAAGTTGATTTTAAGTGTTTGGAAACAGAGGTGATGGTAGCACAATATTGAGTGTAATTAACAGCGCTGAATTATGTGTGTGAATGTGGTTGAAAGGGGAAGTTTTGGGTCATGTATGTTACTAAAAGGAAAGCTAGAGGATAAAATATGGGACTGTATAACACAGTGGACCCTGTTATGGATGATAACTGTGATTAATAATACAAATATGGGAAGCAGCTGTGGCTCAATCAGTGGGGCTCCCGTTTACCATATGGGGGGCCCCGGGTTCGGTTCCCGGGGCCTCCTGGTGGGGGCGGGCCCGCCCGCATGGCGTGGTTGGCTGACCCGGCGAGCACAGGGAGCAAGGGGGGGATAAATGAATAAATAAAAAATAATAATAATAATAATAATAATAATAATAATAATAATACAAATATAAGGATATTTTTTCATGAATTATAACAAATGTATATCACTATTAAAAGGTGTTAATAATAAGGCGGCCTATGGGGGGAAAATACACCTAATGTAAACTATCAACTATAGGTAACAGTAATATTTTAATATTCTTTCATCAGTTTGTTTTTTTTTTTCCTGATCAAGCTGCAAAAGTTTATTGAAAAGGCAGGGTATATATACTCTAAAGGAAGAGGGGGTGGCTAATAAGGACGGGTGGCGGTTTAGGATTGGTGGATGTCTTTCATCAGTTTTAACAAACGTACCTCACCAATGCCAAGTGTTAACAATAGGGGGGTATATGGGAATTTGTATTTTTTACATGACTTTTATGTAAACTTACAACTTCTCTAATTTAAAAAAAAAAAAAATCTCCCCAAGTTGTCCTGTCTCACCAACAATAAAATATAAAGTCTGTACCTAACCTGCAACGCCCTGCATGACTGTGCCCTGGCTTCTTCTGGGACTTCATCTCTTACCAATTTCCCTCTCACTGTGGGCTCGAGCTGTTCTGGCTTCCTTAATGGTCCTTAAAGCTGCCCAGCTGCTTTCACCTCAGAGCTTTTGCACTTGCTGTTTTCTCTGCCTACAATGCTCTTCTCCAGATGCCTACATTTTTTGCTTCCTGACTTCATTTAGGTCTCTGGTCAAATATCGCCTTACCAGAAAGACCTTCCCAAACTTCCCTATCTACATTTGTCCATACATCCTCCACTGCATCCCACTCCACCATCTATCCTTTTATCCTGTGGATGTGAACCCATTGCACATAGGAGCTTTCGAAAATGTTATTTTTAGTTAAGCTGTGGCCAACTGAAGTAGGGTGGGTCTTAATCTGGATTTCTTATAAGGAGAAGGCCACAGGGAGAAGCAGGAAGATAGCAGGAACCCAGAAGTCACAAAAACCGGAAAGGAGAAGATGTCACCATATGATGGAAGACTGCCATCACCAGAACACTACTATTCCTGGGAGAAAGCAGACCTTGCCTTTGCCATGATTTGGAACTTCTGGTCTCTAAAATCATGAGCCAATAAATTCCTGTTGTTTAGCTGGGGGAAAAATTACATGTATGTTTGATAATTACAGCCTCCTTTCTCCAGCTGTGTTTAGTCATTACTGCTTAAAAAAATTTTTCCCTCCAAATTTAGAACTTGCCTTCTTAGAAGTGTGTGATTTGAAAACTGCAGCTTGAGGCCAGATGGCAGTTGAAAGGGTTCATAGCGCCTGGCATGAGTTAATCTGCCAAACCATCTTCACAGAGATTTTCCCACTTTGTAGGGTCTTCAAAACCCCAGGCCTACGCACTCCAGCAGCCAGAGAGCGGATTTACAACATCTCAGTGAATGGCAGCCCCCTTGCTGACAGCAAAGAGATTTTCCTCACTGTGCCCATGGGAGGAGGAGAGGTAAAGTATTTCACAGGGAAGCCAGACTGCTGTGTGCTGCTCAGTCAAGCCTTTCTTTGCCATGGTCTATAACCCACTTCTTCCTCCACATCCTTTCAGTTGCATGGGTCTGGATCTCCACTCTCAACAGGATTCAGAACCCAGTTTTCTCTTCCCGGTTAGAGGCCCAGACTGTGAAGATCCTTGTCCCACCTCTAGGATTCATTTGTTTATCAGCTAACATTTGCCCATCTGCCTTGTAGTAGGCCCAAGATGAAGAAGACAGGGTTCCTGCTCTTAAGAAGCAGTTCAGCAGCTAAAATAGGTTTACAGTCAACTGCAATATCATGTGATAGATGGAGTAATAGAGATATTAAGGAGAATACAGAGGAAGGCACCTTCAGCACGTGCACTTAGTCTAGAAAGGAGAGTGTGAACTAACTTATTGTAACTTCAAGGCGTTCTAAAGCTGGCTGAGCCCAGTTCCTCTAAGCTGAATAGAGCAGGTTGCATCCGCAACTCCTGTAAGAAAAAAATGGTTTATCTCATGTGGTCTGCAGGGGATCACTAAGCTAATGTGCATGCCTTTGCACCAGATGGTCCAGCCATTGATAAGCACTGATGTCACTGTCTCAGAGCTGACACCCCTCCTGCCTACCTTGCCGCTTTCCCATCACAGCCATCCCTCACCATCCAAGGGGACTCCCTAGGGCACATTGAGCTGCTGAGTGGAGGTTCCTGTCATAAGGAACACACCAGTTTAACCCACTCTCCTCTCCACACAGAGCGTGCGATTATTGGCCAGTGACTTGCAGAGAATCGATATCGCACAACTGGATCCAGAGGCCTTGGGAAATATTAAAAAGCTCTCTGTAAGTCTCATTTATTCATCACTACACATCAGATACCTCCAACAGCTTTCTTTGGTTAGCTTTACTTAAGATTCAAGAATCTAAGAATTGTGTTGCCTTATTTCCCCCAAGAGATTTTGACTGTTATCCTACTTTCATAGCAGCAATTCAGTCCCTACTTTGAGTTTGGACCATCCCATAGTGTCCACCACAGGAGTACCACAACAGAATCAAAAGTCTGCCTCATTCAGGCAGTTAGTGCCAGGGTATCTTAGGGCACAGCCGACTGCCAGGCACTGAAACTCATTCACGGTAGTTCAGGAAGAGGGACAGGGAGTTGTCCTAAGGAATCTCACAGATCCAAAGAGAGACCTGAACAGCCAGGCCTCCAGGGTGGTGGGCCTATCAGCAGCAGGATTTTATGGCCCTTCACTCTGCTGCACCAGCTCCTTTAGTCTCTGTCCTTGGGGTCTGTGCACACATTCCTTCCGCACATCTTCATTCTCTCTTGGCAGATCATCTTTTCACAGGCTCTGGTTCTGCTCTCCCTTATCATGGGTTTGTGTGTGACTTTGGGCAGCAACACCTCCAATTCTAACTTGATTGCTCAAGTGCCCACCACTGACTGTTCAGTTTCTTGTCTCTGTTCACCTTCTCAAGAGAAAGAATTTATTTGGGTCACCTTTCCCTGTCCATTCAGCCATGGTCTTGGGTGGTCGATGGAACGCTTATTGCAAACATGGCTGCCTAGGCACCCCCTTCTGTGGGTTCTGTGAGTACATCCAAGGCAAGGGTCATGGGCTGAGCTGGCTTCCCAAACATGTACTACTGAGCATAGGCCCAGTGCTAAGATCCCACGCACACGCAGCCACCCAAAGCTTGTGACAGTCATCATCTAGCTGGGCTGTTCCCAAATTATACCTTCACTATCTTAATAGAAATGTTATTTTACTCCTTTGTTTAGATGAGAAACTGACGTTCAGAAAGGTTAGTTTGTGATACAAATAGAGAATGGAGGAGCTGAGATTTACTCTCTGACTCCAAATCCAGTGCTAGCCTGTAAGTGGCTAGCTGGCCATGCATGCCAAGTATGCTAGTGGACTGCAGGTGAGATGGCATGCCTCATATTTAAATAAATCCTTAATCTCTGGGCAGTTTCTCTCTTAATTACCCCATACCCTAAATCAGGTCTTACCTCCTACATTCTTTCCCCATCTTCTCTAATTTATCTCCTTTTCCTTTTTAGAGCCGACTTGCCCAGATCTGCAGCAGCATACGGACCCACAAATGAGGCTGCTATTCCAAGAAGCCAAACCTGGCAGTATAGACCTTCAATGAGTACTTCTTGGACCCTGAAGAGACCCTTTAGGCTTATTGTTTGTTTGAGTGTGAAATTCTACAGCAGGGAGCAGGGCTCCTGGGGTTCCTCTTGGGGAATTTGGGAAGGGGGAAATGGGAGGCACACTGTTCCCTCATTAGTTAAAGCTTTGCTACTGCTTCTAGCCCACTTGCCCCAACCCAGGTGACCCCAGACACTGCCTGCTGCAACTTCCTGTCGTTCTCCCAGCCACATTCTCCTTCCTGCTCTCAGAGCTGCCTTCTGCTTCCTGTAACTCATCATTCTCTTTGCCCAGTCGAGGTGGTGTGGAAGAACCTCATGTTCTTGGGAGAACTGTCTACTCAGCCTCATCAGAAAACCCTCTGCATCTGGCACATCCAGGCTGTGCATACTTGAGGCTGAGAGGTTTAGGCTTGGAGAAGTGAGAGCTCTGGGCCATGAGAGGGCAGCTGGGAGGAGCTGCACAAATCAGGCCAGGACAGACCGGACCGTATCGCGGCAGTGACCACAGTAGACCGGGTATACCTCCCCTTTTTCTTTCTGTTTTGGATACTAAATGGTGCTATAGAATCTTTCACCTGCCATGCCCAGTAGTTCTTTCAAAGCTGACCTGTGGGACAGTGTTTTGTTTTTAATCCCTGTTTACCAAAGCCCCAAAATTAGTTTGAATGCAGCTCTACTTCTGTAGTTAGTGGGAATTTGCATCAGGGAATTATAGGGCTTTAGAGTTTTCATGTGACTAGCTGCAGAGTAATTTATTTCTAAACTATCCATGGTCCAGTGGTCCTTGCCGCTGGAGAGAACACTTCTGTAACTTACCTGGTCCCCTCCTTCCATGTATTTAGCCTGTGCTCCAAGTACAGACTGGTTATACAGCAATCAGCAGTGAGATCTCATGCTCTATCCACCCTCTCCTTCCCAAAGAATCATGGGACATATTCCAAGAATATGGGAACTGAGAGTCCCCTACCCCCCCAGGCTTGAGGGTACACAGTTTTCTCACGTGTGGCTCTTTGTCGTGTTTGTATTGTTTGCCACATGACCATTCTAGTAATCTAATCTTGTTCAAATTGTATTCTCTTCAAATTGTTTTATACTCCCTTTCCTGAGACTTTTGTACATATTGCTTTCCTGAGTAATGCTATCTCTAAGCTGATTGGTCTTAATCAGTTACTGAAAGGTACCTGTTTTCAATAAATTGTGGGGTTTTATCAGTATTCAGCCTGTGTGTCATCTCCAAGCTGTGCTACTTGGACTGTGGAGACAGTTTTGGAGCTGAAGCTATTGGAGTGGGTTCTTTGAACAGCTACTTTCCTCAGAAGACTTGAAGACCTTTGTTGACTTCAGGCAGCTGGTCTTCTAGTTTGACAAAGTCTTTGCCCATTCAGTGCACAGAGAATTTGTCCCTATTGTCATGCTTTTCAGCTCTTTACTTGACCAACTCCATCACTAGGCAGTGAGGTTTTTTTTGTTTGTTTGTTTGTTTATGGCAGTGAGGTTTTAATAGTCTAGTGCCTGACCCATAGTAGGGCTCAGTACATATGCATCAAATTAATTTATCAAAGATGTACATTTTACACATTTTTTTTTTTTTTTTTTTTTTTTTTTACTGGGAGGTACCGGGGATCGAACCCTGGTCTCTCCATATGGTAGACGGACGCCGAACCTCTTGAGCCACATCCGTTTCCCCATTTTACACATTTTAACATCTTTGAAATTGGGATGCATCGTCTGATTGGATGGCATGACCTTGCTTCGTTGGTTGCAAGTTTGCTTTCTTAGCGGAACATCTGCTCAGTGACACCTTAGATTTGAAGAAACATGGTAAGCAACCATTCTTCAGTCAGTCTTATCAAAGAGCTGGCATTTTGATTTCCATCTTTCTCCAGTGAACTAGTACTCAGTTGGTTTTGAGCATGGGGGAGGGGAAGAAGGAAGTGTTATTGCCATACCCCAAATCCAATCCCCAGGGCCTAGCACTTCCCACAACCTGGATGTTGCAAATGAACCATGTTGGAGGGCCAACTAGCAAGCCAAGCGAGCTTGCTCGTGCAGTACATGTGCTGCTCCCCTGGGCCTGCTCTTTGTCTTAGCCCACTCTTCCTCTCACCACAACCACACCTCAAAAGTTTCCCAACCTCCACTTCTCAATCTTCTCATCTGGCTTCTGCTGCCCGCCATTAAGGTCATTGATGGTGTCCTTACTGATAGCCACCCATCCATGCTCTCACTTAGCTTCTCTGTATTTAACACCAAAACTCACACTTCCTTTGGCTTGGATGACACCACTCCTTTCTGGCTTTGCTCCTCCACTGCTCTTTGAATTGTGTCTCCTGCTCTTCTTCATATGGAGATTCCGAGGGCTCTCCCTCCTCTTCTCACTGCCCGCACTGGCCCCAGGTGGCCTCCTCCCTGAGGCTTCAATCCCAACCTGGGTGTGGAAGACCCCCAAAGCTCTGTAGCTGTCTGTCCTTCCAGACCAAGTGCCTCCTAGACATTCCTGCCTACCAATCCCACAAGTGTCTTAAACCCATGTCCAAAATGGAACTTGGCATTTCCTGCTCTCCCCTCACATCCCTATTCCACCTGCTCCACCCGTGTTCTCTATCTCAGGGAATGGCACCAATATCCAGGTATTGCCTACTCCAGGAAGCTTTCCTTGACTTACTCCTCCCAAGACTGGGTGGTATACTTAACACTACCAGAGAACCCAGTGCTTGCCTCTTGGTAGCCCTGATCACACTGTCCTAGCATCTGTTTCCTAAATGCATCTCCCAATAGATTGGAAATCTTTCAGGGCAGGGGCAGTGTCCCTTGGTCTCTATGCAGAGAGATCTCAGACACACACTAGAACACACAGCCTCATCCCAGGGAGCGGGGCAGAAACCCTCCAACACAAGCTGCTTAATGGTTAAGCAATTGTCCCTGAAAGGCACCATATCACAGATAAGTTTTTATTATTTTCTCTTGCATACAGAACCCAAGAAATATAAAAACATCTCCAGAATTAGCCAAAGAAACCACCTCCCCAACCAGCCCCCTCCCTCCCAGTATGGGCTCAGATGGGGTGACGGGGGGTTGCAGGCCACCTCCCTCTGTCCAGTGAACAAGTTCCATATAAAAATAGATCTGTAGAGAACTCCCAGAAAGCCATCACCCCACAGCATGCTGGCACCTGTGCAGGGCTGAGGCCTGGGGCCCATCGGGATTCTGGGACCTCACTCCTCAATGGAGGGGAGACCTACCCTGGACACCGAAGTCTTGCAACACACCAGAGCTTCTGGGGGAATGTTGGGGGGAAGGGGGGGTTGGGGACCTTAAGAGAATTACTGGTGTAGCTGGAGATGAGAATGAGGCTCCCTCTACCCAGGACAACGGGGGTGCTGGCCCCCATGCTGTGTCCTTTTCGGACTTCCCTGGAGGGAGCACCCCTTCCCCCACCCCCCCGCAATGCTGTAAAAGGTGGAAGCAATAGCTCGGTATCCTCCCTGTACCCCCAAAGTCACTGAGTTAGAGCAGGTGCTCAGTAGATGGGGGAGCAGGGGGTGGGGGCCTCCAAGGAGCGGTGAGGGCCAAAGGCACTGCTGTGAGTCACCATCCCCCACCACAGGGTGCTGCACCTTCCAGCCATCATACGCCCCCTCACACCAGCTTCTCTGCCTGGATGCCTCTTGCCCTGGGCCCTCCATTTGGTCTGCTGAAAAGTCCACCCACTGTATGGTAAGAACCCCTTACAACTCCAGCTCCCCTATGGACAGACCTCACACACACACCTCAAGGCCCTGTTCAGCTTACACCTCTGCCAAGAAGCCTTTCCAGACACACCCCCCAAGAGTGTCCACTGCCCCTCCAGCCCCTCTCCCACACACTTCTTAAGTCTCTCTGAGGCCCTGGGACCCCATTTGAAAGCACCCTTCTATTAATTCTTGGTGCCAGGACCTATCTCCCTGACTAGTCTGAGCCCTCTGGGAGCAGGCTCCATGTTGTACTTAACCCCGTCCTCCATCCCTCATTTTGCCTGCCCACCCCATCCCACCCACACCCACACAGCCAAACCTAGAACACACATTTCTCAGGGATGACTGGACTAACTCAGCCCCCCATGGCCCTCTCCAGACCCAGCTGCCTCCTGTTGTCAGCTGAAAGCCCTGGCCCATGAGTACCACTGCTTCCAGGGAGGCTTTCTGAATAAAGGAACTCTGGAGTCAGCTCAGTGTGGCCACTTGCAGAAGTCAAGGGGAGCAGGCGCTCTATCAGAGACCAGGTGGTGCCCAGAGGACAGAGCTAGCAAGAGGCTCACCTCTAGAGCATCACTGGACCCAAGGACTCACTCTCCAGGGCCAGCCTCATCCCTAGATTGGGACTTTAGCAACCTGGGTTCCAACCCCAGCTCCAGTGCACTGGCTCCTCACTGAGCCTGGGTTTCCCATCTGTATAGTGGGGGTTTGAACCAGCCTGCTAAAGAAGTTCCAGCTCTGAGAATCTCTTTTGCACCATCCCCCCAAGGCTGGAGCACAAAGCTCTAGGCTCCCCATGGAGAAAATATCTCTCATGCTCTTCTCAGGATGCCTGGCCAATGAGTTTATAGAAGAAAGGTAAATGGGAGGCCTGGAAGGGCCCCAGGGGAGCACCAGGGCCTTAAGTAGCCTAGCTGGGACCCTCACCTGCACTCTCAACTGTCAGTCCAAGAGGGGAGAGCAGAATTCAGCTCCTGTGTCTCTGCCCTTGGGGTCCAGCCCCTGAGCTGAGCACCACCTCTGCCCACCTGGGCCTCAGGGACAAGTGCCCAGGTGGGCCCCAGCCCAGGCACAGGAAGCTGAGGGCCCCTCCCTTCAGGCCCAGTCTCAAGCCTGGGCCACCAGGCAGCTGTGGTCACCGCCAGGCCTAACAGGAGCCCTTCAGGCCAGTGGGTCTGCGGAGAAGGCAGATCCATTGGGGTAGGCTCCAGCCCGGGTGTTGGAACCCAGAAGAGCACGAGCTGGAGCAATTTATTTATTTATTTTTTTTATTTTTTTTATTTTTTTTAAGATTTTTATTTATTTATTCATTTATCCCCCCCTTGCTGCTTGCGCTCGCTGGGTAGCCAACCATGCCGTGCGGGCGGGCCTGCCCTCACCAGGAGGCCCGGGGAACCGAACCCGGGGCCTCCCATATGGTAAACGGGAGCCCTACTGATTGAGCCACAGCCGCTTCCCAAGCTGGAGCAATTTAAACTCACCATCTTCTCTCCCTATCCCTGCCCCACCTCTGGCTGACACCCTGAATTTCTCCTGCTGTAATCTCAGGGGTCCTTCCTGGGAATTTGAACCTTTATTCTGGAGGTGCTGAGACTGGGGAGAATGGGAGGAGCAGGAAGTGAAATGGGGGAAAGCTGTGGCCCCAAACCAGCTCTGCCCAAGCAGAGGAAGAGAATGCGTGCTCCCACAGGGGTGAAGTGCAGCCTGCCAGGCTCCGTGGGAAGGGATGGGAATATGGACCCCCATCTGGTCCAGGTCTGCTCACACCTGTACCCCCTGGCCCTGCAGCTGGAGTACACGTGCCCGCAGGGCGCTGATCCCACTCAGCAGGGCCTCTCGATGTTCAGCCGATGTGACGCCCAGGCTTGCCAGATCCCTGCAAACAAGGGCTGGTCAGACCCAGCTGGCCAGTCCTGCCTCCTGCTCCTCCCAGGAGGGCCTCAGCATGCGCTCTCCCTCCTCCTCTCCAGACAGGGAAGGGCCCAGGCAGAGGACATGGCAAGTGCTGGGCCTAAGCGGGGCTTCTCATATCGGCAGGGGCAGGGCCCCCAGGCTCCTCAGACTCACTGGGCAGTCATCGCGGCCACAGCCTCCAGGCTCCCGTAGCCAGCTGCGGCAAAGCTGTCCTTGTAGCGGCACAGGTCCAGGGCCTCCAGCCATGCGCCCACAGAGCCAAAGGAGGGGAAGGTGGAGAAGGCACGGTCTGCCAGGGGTGTGGGGGGCCTGGGGATCAGAGGAGCTGAGCTCAGTCGATAGCAGGGATCTGGTCCCCAGACCTGGTGGCTCTCCTGAGGAGAGGCCAGCTGAGAAAGAGGAGAAGGGGAGGGCAACCAAGTCCCAGGGAAATACCTGGCTCACACAGGGGTGCTAGGCATTCTCAAACAGGTGAGGGTACCGAGGTAGTCCAGCAGGTGAAGAGTGCCTGAGGCAGTTAAAGATCCTGGGAATAGCTAGGACTGTCTGGGGGTAGGACATACCTAGGACAGGTAGGAAGGTGACCCATAAATGGAACAACTAACATTAATTTCTTTATTTATTGGAACTACAAATTGGTTAGGACTATTACCACATATATTTACCCAGTTGTGGTCATTTGTACCTGGGATATGTGGGGCAATAGCCAGGACAAGCAAAAGGGACCAGGATGGATGAGAAGTTGGCTGTACCTCAGGCAGCTGGGAGTAGTCTATCTATATAAGCCAATTAGGTGAGCAGTCATACTTGGACAGGTGGGGCAGCCATTCACTGTCAGGCAGAGAATGGCTGTATCTGGTAGGACCGGGGATAGATGGGAATGTACCTGGGACAAGTGAGGTGTTGGTTGTACCTGGGACAGGTAATTGTGGCACACTTTGGGGGTTCTGGGTCCTGCACCATTTTGCTCAGGATGCTGTGGATCTGGGAGAACCTGGGCCGTTCACCTGGGTCCTTCTGCCAGCAGTCAAGCATCAGTCGGTGCAGAGGTGAGGGGCAATTCCTGGGAGGGGGCAGCCGGAAGCCATCCTCCACGGCCTTGATCACCTGGGCCATGAGTGTGGGGAGCAGGCAGGAGGCTTTAGGACCTCCCCCCCTCCATACACACACACACATATACATCCCACCCCAAGGAAGACTCAGGTGGAAGCTGGGCAGGAGGAGGTGGCTAGTTTAGGGGAAGCTGGTAGAGAAGAGAGGCCTGAAGCTAAGAGGTCAAGGGACAGTGGGCACAGGACAGCAAGCTGGGGCCTGGTGTCAGAGGGCAAGAGCAGCAGACAGTAAGAGCTATAGTCACAGGTCACTCACATCCTGGCCAGACATGTCCCAGTAGGGCCGTTCCCCAAAGGCCATCACCTCCCACATGACGACACCAAAGCTCCACACATCACTGGCAGAGCTGAAGTGGCCAAACTGAAGCGTTTCAGGGGCGGCCCACAGTGCTGGGCTCCGGCCACTCTGTGGGTAAGCAGGAAGGAACTGAGTCACACCTAGGGTTCCCGACCCCACAGAGCCCTAGATCCAACCTCACCTGCCTTCCTCCCAGGCAATTCCTCCCAGTCCCCCATCCCACAGCTTCACATCTGGGAAGGCACAAGGGCTGACCAGAAGGTGGTGCCCGCACTGGCATTTATTCCTGACCAACTGGGTGGAAGGGCAGGGTGGGGACAGTGATGCCGACAGAGCAGGGAGGGCCAGGCAGGCTTGGCAGGAGGGAGGCGGTCCTCACCATTGTGGTGTAGACAGCCTCCGCTCGGTCCCGGGGTCCCCGCCCGAAGCCGGAGACCTTGCAGGCGAGGCCGCTGCTGACCAGCATGCGGCGGGCCGCCAGGCCCCGGTGAACGTAGCCCATCTCCGACAGGTACCTCATGGCCGACGCCAGCCCGGGCAGCAGCCCCATCAGCTGCCCAGCTACTAGCTGCCCCTCGTGCCGCTGCAGGGGAGGAAGGGGCCGAGGTCCGGGCTGCGCATTCAGATGCCGTGTTGCTAGGTGACCCGGGCAGTCACTTCAGTCCACCCGTGACCCACCAGGTCAGCCTGGTCTGCGGGCACTTTTTTAAGCAATGATGCCAACTGCAATTTCCACCAAGGAGAAAACCGAGGGACCAGGGACAGCATGGTCACCAGTACCCCACCCCAGGGCCCAGGTCACTCACCCTGAGGAAGTCGTCCAGAGCCCCATGACTGAGATACTCGGTGACGATCATCAGAGTGTTTCCTGTGCCCGGGGAAGGGGAACACACATACGCTGAGGTGCCTGCTCCTTTCTGCATGCACACGTGTTCCCCCCACCCAGGCCCCAGGCTGGGCCAAGACAGCCAGAACCAAGGCCAAGCTTCCCTAATCTTACCACCCCACTTCCTGGCCCAATGTCCTGTATGCCAAGGAGGACAAAGGCCAAGGTCAGGAGCTGCAACAAGTTTGAAAGGTCAAACTTGAAAGGTCAGCCAAGTTCAGTGATCTTTCACCCCCACAAGTCACTACAAATCAAAAAGGTCATGCAGGGGAAGCGGCTGTGGCTCAGTCAGTGGGGCTCCCGTTTGCCATATGGGAGGCCCCGGGTTCGGTTCCTGGGGCCTCCTGGTGGGGGCAGGCCCGCCCGCACGGCGTGGTTGGCTGGCCCAGCAAGCGCGGGCAGCAAGGGGGGGATAGATGAATAAATAAATAAAAATAAAATCTAAAAAAAAAAAAAAAAGGTCATGCAGAGTCAAAGTGGCAACTCCAGGTCAGAGGGCCACTCTGAGTCAGCAAAAGGAAGTTGAAGCCCCTGAGTAGGGATCCACGCTGGGCAGTTTAAGGGCTCTCTCCCGTGGCTGGGGCAATGTGCAGGAGCACCCCAGCTCCCACCCTGCCATGGCCCAGTCTCGGCAGGGGGAAGTGGAGCCCTGGACCCACCTCGGGTGACAACGCCCTCCAGCCGCACGATGTGGCTATGGTCAAACTGGCCCAGGGTGAGGGCCTCGGCCAGGAAGCTGAGCCTCTGTGAGTCCGAGGAGCCGTCCCTCAGCGTGTGCACGGCCACAGGGAGCTCCTGGCGGCCGGGGAGCTGCAGGCAGCCACAGCACAGCTCCCCAAACCGCCCTGTGGGGAAACACACCTCAGAAACAGCCCGAGAGGCTACCACCCTCACCGACCGAGGTGGGATGAGCAGAGGAGAAAGCAGCTTCTGGATCATGGGCTGGTTATGACGCGGGACTCGGAGCTCCTGGGTTCAAACCCCCAGTAAACTGAGCACCAGCAGTGTGACCTTGGGCTTCCTCCTCTGGGAAATGCCATTTGAATTGTCTGTGTGAAACTGCTCCCCACCTCAAAGAGAAAGCATGGGCCAGCACTTCAAAAGTCATGAAACCTAGTTGGGGGATGACCTCCACATCCATTCTGCTGCCAACCCCCTTCTGGCTTCTGTGCAGGGGCCTGGCATTGGCAGCTCCTGGTGAAAGCCGCCTGCCTTCTCTGAGCACAGGGGCTGAGGGATGGCGGAGGGGAAGAAAGGCAGGCAGGAAACTGGCCCAGTGCCGAGCGTGGCAAAGCTCCCACATCTGCCCCGTGTGAGGCAGCTATCACACCCCTCTTCCAGAGGAGAAACTGAGGCTCAGAGTCCAGGAAGGTCGGCCCTGGTCACAAAGCCAAACGGTGGTAGATCCAGGACTAGATCTCAGGTTGTCTGTCCCCCGGCCTGGCAAAGACCCCGCCCCACAGCGCCAGGAAGGCCCGGGACTAAACTGCGCAGGGGCCACCTCCAAAAAGACCTGAACAGAGAGGTCTCAGCGCTACTCTTGCAGAGAGGGAGAGGATAGGGACATGGAGCCATGGAATCCCGCCCTTACCCCCGCTCCTGGAAGGGGCTTTCCAGGTTGAGCCTGGGCTTGTGTGGAGGCGGGGCTTCCGGGATGGGCGGGCTTCCAGGACGGAGGTGGAGCTGCGGTGGAGGCAGGGCTTCTCGAGTGGGTAGGGAATGGAGGAAGGCAGGGTTTCCAGAATCCGAGCAGGCTTCCAGGATGCCCATCTTACCTGCTCCGAGGCTCCTCTCCAGCATGACGCTTTTCGCATCCAGCTCCTTGGCGAACAGATGCACAGCCTGCAGCGGGTCCCCGCAGCTCTGGGGGTCCACGAATGTGCGGCGTGTCGGGACTTTGACTGAGAACGCAGGGAGAGAGACGGGCTTGAGGAAAGGGGCGTCCAGCACTGGTGGGACTAGCGCAGTGGCGGAGAGGAAGAGGCCTGGGGAGCGAGGTGGGGTGGTCCCCATCCCCTGACAGGTCTAGGCGACTCACAGTGGAAGTACAGCTCCTCCTCTTCCTGGGCGGCCCGACCTCCTTTGCCATAGCTGCAGGGCCTGCGGGGAGGCAAGTCCCTCTCTGAGCCAAGTCACCCCATGCGATCCCATTTCAGCAGCACAGAGCCCAGCACCTCTTGGTTCAAAAGGACAAGATTCGTGCCCCAGGTGAGGGACCATCTTGTTGAGCAGGTTTGAAAGCTTCTCAGTGGTCCGACCATCCGCTCCCCATTACACATATACAACCCCAGCCCCAGGCCTAAGCCCCCACCCCCACCACATTCCTAGTCATTTTTACTTCAAGACACAGAATTCTTGCAACTCCAGAAGCATCCAAATCCACACCACTGCCTTTCAGACTCCAGCTGCCACCCCCTTCCCTACAGGCTGGTGCAACCACATGAACGAGATAGGCAGACCCTGCACTCTAGCAGCTTCCAGGCTAGTCTGGAAAACCAGTACCGAAAGTTAGCCACAAGCCTGCTCAGAGGTGAAAGGCCAAGGAGAAGGGCAGTGCACTCTGAGAACCTGACCAGGCCAGGCAATCAAGGAAAGCTTCCTGAGACCAAGGCAGCCCAGCACCAGAATCCTAAAACCATGGATTGGCCCAAGGCGTGGGGGGGTGGGAGGGGAGGCCTGAGGCAGGGCCTTGCTGGCCTGAGATAAGAAGACTTTGGCTTTTCTTCTAGGAGCAGAGGAGCGCCCCAGGGGAGTGCTGTGATTCAGTTTGCATTTTAGAAAGATCCAGGCTAAGGAGTGGGGGCTGCTGCTGTTGTCCCTGCAGGGAACGGTGATGGCTCAATCTTCTGCCATCGACATGGAGGGGACAAGACTTGGAGACTGCTTACAGGCGGAAAGGGAGAGGGAGCGGGTGGGAGTGGCTGCCGGGCTCGGCTGGCCCAGCAAAGTCCATGGTGATGCCATTTACCAAGATGGCGAAAAGCAGGTTTAGTAGGGAATATACATTCACATTTCACGTTTGAGTTTGTGTGGGGCTTCTGGGATGAGCCGGAAGAATTCATGAGGAGAGAGTTAGCTGTGTGTGTGGCTGGAGCTTGGAAGAGAGGTCTGCTCTGAAGTTATGAATTTGGGAGCCATTAGCATTGCCCACAGAGAGGATGGAGCTCAAGAAGAGGGCCTGGGAACAAGTCTGAGGAACCCACATTTAGAGGTTGGGGAGAGGAGAAGGAAACCATGGAGGAGACAACACAAGAACTGCCAGAGGAGCCAAAGAGAAGTCGGGTTGACCTTGTCACAGGAAACAAGAGAGGGGGCAGGACTCAGGAGGTGGAGTTAAGGGAGGTGTTTTGTAAGATGGGCAACGCTTGATCTCTTTTAGATACCAACAGGAAGGGAAACGAAGGACCAGAAAGGCCGCAGCCTGGGCTTTGGGGTCCAACTGCAAGGACTTGCTTCCTAACCCCTCCACTTGGTAGCTGTGGGACTCTTTAATACAAAGGGAATAAAGACAGCCCCACCTGGTCCGTTGTTGCAAAGAGCTTAGTAAGTGCTCAATAAATGTAAGCTCTTACTGGGGGAGAGTTGTAATGAGATGGTAAGAAGGGGTAGGATTCATGTCATCCATAGAAGGGCTGATCTTGGCTTGGAGGAAGGACACGTCTCTACAGAAGAAGGAGGGAGTGCTCGCTTCGGCAGCACATATACTAAAATTGAAATGACACAGAGAAGATTAGCATGGCCCCTGTGCAAGGATGACACACAAATTCATGAAGTGTTCCATACTTCTCCATTGAAAACACAATAAAAAGAAAAAAAAAAAAAAAAGAAAGAAAGAAAAGAAAAGAAAAAGTGGGGAAAGGATGGCCTCAGAGGCAGGCAAGTCTAGATTTGGTGGTGAGATGTGAAGGGGCCAGTGGACTGATGAGGTTGAAGAACAGGTGTCACATGTCACTGTAAGAGGAAGCTGGAAGGATGGGGTTTGCAGGCCAAGTACAGAAGAATTAGATATGTTAGAAGTGGAGTAGTTTGGGGCAATGCCCAGGTCCATGTCAGCATGTGAGAGAGGGAGGCTAAGGTGGGACAGAAAAGGAGGTCTGTGGGAATGAGAAAGCCAAAGAATCCAACACCAAGGGGTGGGATATGTTGTCCACTGGATACTGAAGCCATGCAAGGTGATGGCAGGACTTCTGTGAATGAGGGGGAGCATCCAGGAGGTAGGCAGTGATGAAGGAGGCAGGGCTGAGTGAATGGAGCAGTGACAAAGAGTGCACGGGTCAAAGGAGATGAGAGGCTTCCACTGGGCAACACCTTCTGGTGAGAAGTAGGGAAAACCAGGATGGACTGGAGAGCCGGGCTAGAGGTGAGGAGACCATGGCACAGATCAGGTACTGCAGCGACATGGAGAGGAGGGCATGGATGGGAGAGACATTAGAGAGTCTGCAAAGTTGGGACATGCATGCTAGAGTATGTCTGTAACCCTGTCAGCACTAGACTGGGCTGATTCTCCCCACTTCAGTGCAGGCTGATTTTGAGCACGTTTTGGAATCCAGCACTGGCTCACTCTGTCTGCTCTCACCCATCTGCTTCTGATGCATTCCTGGAAAGCTGCTTCCGTCCTGCAGAGTCTCTGCTCCAGCCCACTGAAGACTGACCCAAAGAGAAAAGATGCTCCGTGCTTGCTCTTCTCTCCTATCCTCCCTCTGTGTCTTGCCGCTGAGCTCAAAGCCAGGACAAGCCCCTCTTAGCTCCTGTCTGCTCCAACAGGTTCGGCACATGGACCTTTAAGCCCCATGTGTAAGGGACTCCTCACTCTTGTCCTGCCTTCCTCACTCACCTGCTATGGTGGCTTGGAGCTACGCACCCCAGAAAAGCATGTCCTTACTCTTAATCCAGTCCTGTGGGTATAAATAGGGCCTTTTGATGAGGTGACTTCAGTTGAGGTGTGTCCCACCTGAATCAGGAGGGGTCTTAACCTATTACTGGGGGGCTTTTAGAGAAGGCCACAGAGAGGGAAGCCCCGGGGAGCAGCAGAAACTGGAAGTCAACGGAATCAGGATGAGAAAGAAGACATCACCATTTGCATTGCCATGTGATGGAAAAGCCAAGGTACCTTGGCTTTAAGCCAAGCAGTCAGTGTCAAATGAATACTCACTGCCCCTCCAGCCCAAAGGCAGTTCCGGGATGCTGAGATGTGTCTCCCCAGCCGGCCCTCTTCTCCCCTCGGCTCCCCCCACTGCAGTTCCCCTGGCCATCTCAGGCAGACCTGCCAGCCTGCCCAGTGTGCTGGCCTCAGTGCTCAGCCTGCACTCACCTGAGCTGCCTCTGCATGTAGCAGAAGGTGTCCCTGAGGAGCAGGGAGAATAAAGGCTCTGCCGTGTGCAAAAAGCCCGGAATCTTCTCTGAGTCAAATTCAAGCTATCTTCCTTCCTCCTTCTACCCCCTTTCTCTGCCCACTCTCCTGTAAGCTTCTTTCTTTCTGTTGGGTGGAGGGGTCCTGGTTTATGAATTCTTCTCCCTGTCCTCCCCCTCCCACACACGTTCACACACACAATTTCTGCCTTTCTTTTCTTTGTCTGTGCTCAAGGGTCTCAGGATCCCTTGGGGGCAGGGGCTGGGGACCTCTGGGCACTTCAGGAGACTCCTAATCACGCTGGAGCAGCTGGAGCTTGATTCCATCCTCAGTGATGCCTTCTGACATTTAATGAGTTAAGGCACTAAATCCCCTTCATCCCAGAACGGCTGAGCTGGCTGCTGTGCTGGCTGCTGCTGAGCAGTCAGTGGGGGGGAGGGGGGTGGGGGGGACAAGCCATGCGTGTATCTAAACAGCTGTGTGCCTGCATGTGCCAACCTACAAATATGCAAACGCATGGACAGATCCAGGTGCCATTTGCACCTGTGAATGTGCATGGGGCCATGCCCCACCAGGGCTCACCTACCTCCTCCAAATGGCCAGCACGCTCATCACGGAGCCCAAGACGAGGAGGGCCGAGATGGTCACCACCGTGACGACGACCGCGGGGCTCTGATCCCTGGACCCTGAGGCAGCTGGGAGGAAAACCAGGAGGTGGAAGCAGGCAGAGGACCAGGCTCCTGCGTAAGCCCCAGGATGGACTCCTGCACCCCACGGCAGGATTCCCAGCAGCACCTCCGCACTTGGCACTGCCCACCAGCACAGATAGCTCAAGACCACCTCACCAGCCCGCAGGGGCACCTGGGGTCCCAGCAGTGCACTTGCACTACAGCCCAGCTCTGAGAAAGAGGAGCAGGGCTCTGGGCAGGCAGGGCTGGGCCTCCCTTTTGGCCTTTTAGATGGGCAATACGAGATTTGGAGGGGCTCTGTGGGGGGAATAGTCTCTGATCTGAGTTCCCACCCCTAGCCCAGATTGTGTTCCAACAATAAAAATAAGAGCTAACATTTAATGCACACTCTATTTGAGACACTGCTGTGTGCCTTAAATATATGATTTTGTTTCCATCATCACAACAATCCAATTTTGCTGTGTTCATTTTACAGCCGAGAAAACTGAGATATAGAAAAATTATGTAATTTGCCTAAGGTCACACAGTTAATAAGTGGTGAACTCAAGATGTGAACCTGACTCCAAAGAGAGAGGCCCAGAGGACTCTAGGCTCTCAGCACCAGCCAGCCAGCCATCTGTCCATCCATCTGTCCATCCACCCAATATGTTCACGGATGCCCACCATGGTGCTAGTGCTAGAGAAACAGCAGTAAGACAGCCAGGGTCCCTGCCCAGGAAGAGTGCACAGATCAGTGGGGAAGATGAAACACAAATCTTAACTGTAGAGTGAAAAGAGAAGCAGGGAAATAAGGAGGAACTGAGCCAAGGCACAAAATTTCTTCCTAAAGCCAGTGAGGAAGACTTCACAGAAGAGGTGCCATCTGACTGGACCTGGAATTGACCAGGTATTTGATGGTGCTTGGTGCACATGCTGGGTCTTGGAAAATGGCAAGTCAATCCACGTGGCTGGAAAGAGACTGTGGAGGCAGAGAGCGGCCAGCTGTGAGGCTGAAGGGTGGGCGAAGGAGGAAGGACGGGAGGGCAGAACCCAGAGGGCCTTGAGTGCTCGATCAGGAATATAAACTTTACCCTGAGGGCAATGGCGACTCAGGGAGCAATGGAAGGAGTTCCTGCCAAGAGGAAAAGGAAGGAGAGTGTCTGTTGAGTAGCGGGCTGGGGCTCTGGGGCTGGAGGGGAGGTGCTTGAGAGATGAACATTTCAAGTAGCTGTTGAGAATGGGGAAAGTACCGAACAGCCCTGAAGACTGACAAGATTGGAAAAATATACTGTTTCCAATCTCCAGCCTTAGCGTGGGATAGGAGAAGGAGAATGGCCCGAGTTTGAGCACCGGCAGTGGTGGGGCCAGCAAGACATGCAGGGAGTGAGGGCTGGCAGAGCTGGTGAGTATTTCTCAAGTGGGGTAAAGATGAGTGTGGGGCCAGCAGGGAAATAAGGTCAGACCCAGAGAGCTACATTTCTAGGATGTTACAGAGCAAGTGAAGAGGGACAGAAGAGGAAGGGGAAGTCAGAGGCCATTGAGCTAGGGTCAAAGAGGGGATTTTGGCACCCAGGATTCCAGAGGTGGAGAAGAGGGCCCAGGCTGCTGCGGATGCAGAAGCGGGGAGTGAGTGGCCAAGGCCTGTGTGAAATGAGGCATCCATGTAGACATGGAAATGTGGCTATGGCAGGCAGCCTCTGAGACGGCCCCCTGGATCCCCAACTCCTGGCAGTCTTTCCCCTGGAGTGTGGGGTGGTCCCCATGACTAACTTCCAAAGAACAGAATGTGGCAAAAGCAATGGGACCATGACTGAAGGCACCCCTGTCTTCACCATCACCAACATTAGGTTACAAAAAGACGGTGGCTTCTCTCTTGGGCCCCCTCTCACTCTCTCAGTGGCTCATAGTCTCTGAAAGAATCTAGTTGCCATGTTAGGCGTCACTCTGTGGAGAGGCCCACAGAGCAAGGAGCTGTGTTTCTCCAGAAAAGAGCCAGTGAGGACTGCGTGGTAAGCGCTTCCTCCCCCAGTTAAGCTTCCAGATGAGTGCAGTCTCTGAGAGACCCTGAGCCAGAGGCCCCCAGCTAAACTGCACCCAGATTCCTGACCCACAGAAGCCATGAGATAATAAATGTTTGTTGTTTTAAGCTGCTAAATTTTTGAGCCATTGGTTACACAGCAGTAGATAATGAATACAACCTATTGCGCCTTCATTATGATCCTGATTTGGGGTTACCGCTCACTGGGAGACCCATTCCCCCATAGTCAGAGCCACAGCAAGGGAGGCTGGGTCGCTGAGCAGTCTCTGCTACCTGGGAAGGGCCGAGGGCAGGGAAAGCATCAGCCCTTTCAGCCCCTCCCCCCCCCCCACTCCAGCCAAGCCCCTGAGCCTTGGTTCAGATGGCTTCCTCTACCCAAAATGCCTTCCTTACCCATCTCCCCATATTCAGATGCTCCCCCAGCCTTCAAGATGCAGCTCCAATCGCCTCTTTTCAGCATCTGACCGAGGTCTGGCACAAGACGGGCACTCAAACAAGAAGTGATGCCTTCCTTCCCAGAATACAAACTCCCTCAACGTTTCATCCCCACCTCCCTGTGGGCGCAGAGCTCTTCCTATCTTGGATTAGAGTCATGTAGCAGGTTAGAAAGAAGGCTTATCTCGACAGCTGGTGCCAGAACGCCTCTTAGGGGGAGCTGCCTTTGTTCAGGAAGGCACTTTCAGGAGCTGCTCATGGGAGATAGAGGTGAGGTCCTGAGGGCTGGGTTAGCAGCAGGCAGAACAACAAGAGAGAAAGCAAAGCTCTTCTGCACAAATCATGAAAGGGAAGGTGGGGGTGGGCGGGGAGGACAGGGGGAGCCAGGCGGAGGACAGTGAAGCAAGACCACGGAGAGGCCAAAGGTGCTAAAGATCAGAATGGCTAATATCCCAGTTTCCTTCTGTTTTGTTCTGTTTTCATAACAGCTTCATTGTTATAATTCAAACACTATACAATTCACCGTTTTAAGGTACACAATTCTCATTTTGTTTTGTCTCCTTTATTGTTGCAGTACAACCCTTGTTTATGTCCCCCCAGCCTTCTGCTTCAGAAGCAGAGGCCTTGTGGGAAGAGGCACAGGGTCCCATGTTTGGGTCTATGTCACGGCAGAGAACGAAGCAGGATGAGAACAAGAATTTAGCAGTCAGGGCCAGAGGTGACCATGAGACCATAACCCCCTCCCAAGAAAGTGGCAGGACTCTTAAAGAGGGCACAGGATGTTTCCCCGAGGCTTGGGCTAGGTCATAAGAGGCAGGGAGACCCAGCTGAGACATGGGCTACGGTGGATCGGTAGATCGTGAGCGCCGCCCCCCACCCCCCAGGAGCTCCCCCAGGACAGGTACCTGATGATCTAATTCATGTTGGTGGATGGGCATTAGTCAGTAGATTCCAAATTAACTAAAGAATCAGGCCGTAATTAAACTGTCTTGATGGCTCCCTTAGCTGGACTATGCACAGATAACTGCCCTGTCTCTGTCTCCCCGGCCACCCCATTCTGGGTTTTCTCTCCACCTGCATGCACCACTCACCCTCCCTGGGGGTCTGCACTTCAATGCTGGGATTGAAGCTCTGGGCCTCCCAGGAGGGCCCTGGGGAGGCTGCCCGGATCTGGAAGATGTAGCGGGTGGCCGGCTTCAGGTTGGTGACGGTGACTGCAGGGGCTCCCGTCTTCACTGTGGAGTAAGTCTGCTCACTCTGCCCCTGGGGAGGATGGACAGATGAGGCCCAGACCCAGGAAAGACACACTCTCCTGGGAGACCACGGGGCGGGGGACAGGGAGGTGGGAGAAGTGCCCTTAGGTGGACATGGTTGGGTGGGAGATCCTGACCCAATTATCTTGGAAGGATTCCACAGACTTCTCCCATCAGCTCCCCAACCCTCTCTCCACAAATTCCTGCCTTCTCCCCACCCTGGGTGGTGCGCATAGCTGAGAAGGAACCCCCTCCCCGAGGGAGCTGGCCAGTGTCCTGGTGGGGCTGATGCCACAGAGGGGAGGCTAAAGCAAGTGAGCCCTACACCTGCCCAGGCCCTGACGGCTCGAGACTCTCCCACCCCCTTGTCCCCTGATTTTTACAACTGTTTTGCAGGGCATGGAGGGCAGAAAGTATTATCTTGTTTGTTTGTTTGGGTATTTTGTGTAACAAGTAAGGAAACTGGGCTCAAGGGTAAAGGGCTCAGAGGTAAAGAGCTGGAAGAGGGAACAGCAACTCTGACTTGGCGCCTACTCACTGCCAGCTGCTGCACTAGACCCTTTCCAGGCCCTGCCTCCCTCAAGCCTCACAACAGCCCACGCCAGTCAGTAGCTTTCTCCCTTTCTTATAGGTGAGATTCAGAGAAGTAAAGCAACTCACCCAAAGTCACCCATCAAGGAGGTGTCAGGGTGATTCCTTTGGAATTCCATCCAGTCCAGTGCTATTTGCTCTACATCCTGCTGCCCCCCAGCTCTGCCCCAACCCATCCGATACTGGCATGTACTAGAGATGCCTCTATCATGACTTCTTTATCCACACCCCCTTACTAGAGCCCTTGCTTCACCCATAGCCCCCAGAAAAGTACTCCCCATAGTCCTGTGGCCCCAGTTCTTTGGCCATGGCATTTGGGCATAGGAGCAGACTTTGGCCCAGGCTGGGCCAATCAGAATCTCCCTCCAGGGCATTTGAATAATTCATTGGAAGACAGAGAGACAATGGCTGCAAGACCTACGATGTGGGTTAGATTGGGGATGAGGGGAGAAGGAAGCAAGGCTGCCAGCCCAGGGCAGCCATGATGTGCTATGAGCAAGCACTGTGCAGAGGAGGATGGGGCTGGTATGTGGAGAGAAGTAGAGACGGGAAGCACTGTGGCTCCAGAGGTCTGGGTGACCCATTGCGTCCCAGGAGATATCCTTGAAACCTTCCAAATTCAACCCCTTTTGTACTTGCTCCTCTTTGGGGAGGTTTTTGTTCCCTGCAAATTCTCAGTCCCGAAGGGCCTGGTGATCTATGCCTGGAAAAAGAGGGAGGAGTGGCAGGTGAGGATGCAGGGAGTCAGGCACTCAAAATCCACCCACCTCAGCCTTGGGGCTCTATCTATGCTCCGGTCCTCAAGTGACAGTTCAGTGAGCCCTTTCTAAGCACCTATTGCATGCCTAGCCCAAGCTCCTTTCCAGTGTCCTTCACTGCCATCTCCTAAATACCAGGGCTCCTCAGAGCACTTTCCTAGGCACTCTTCTCGCTCACTTTCCCCTCCTAGGTCATCTCCTCCAGCGCCCTGGCTTCAGCTACCATTTCTAGCCTGACCCCTTCTCCCCGCTTTCTCTGTAGTCTAAGCCTCTCCTTCAAGCTCCAGACCTGCAAGTCTACCTGGATGTCCCACAGTCCCCTGGAAGGCCACAGGAATAAAACTGAGTTTACCATCTTGCCCCAAACCTGCTCTTCCTCCTCAATGGCTCTCCAGCTTAGCCGGCGCCACCACCATCCTCTAGGGTCACCCAAGTTATTCTGTTGGCAACACCTCAGGATTCCTTCCTCCTGTTCACCCTTTGCTCACTTCCTCTGCACTCACACTCAGTAGACTTCTAGCATCCAAGAACTATTCTCTGATTCAGCATAGAAGTCCCTTGTGTCACCAAGGAATGAGTGAAGTTCTGACACATGTAACACTGAAGCTGAAAGAGGTTTTGCTTTAATGAATATAATCTGCACCAAATTGAGAAATAGTTTAACGTCAGGTTACATGCCAGATTTAACGACAATAAATTTATGGGGAAAAGAGTTAGTAGATTGGGATGTAACTCCATTTGTCAAGTCATAGTTGAATTGTAACCATAGATTAACTATGGATACAAGAGATCAGCAAAAATTAGCGAAAGAATTCAATGAGAATCAACTGGCTATGTGGAATTTACCATGAAGAGTAATGCATATTTTATTATTTATAAATTGCATGCCATACGTCCTTTACATCAGTAAAGGTTATAATAATAATTCATACATTATTTTTTCTGGAGAGCTTCTTGTTAAACATTTACCACCAGCACACCACAGACCTAGCAATATGTTTATATGGTCATACATTTTTGTAAAACTTGAAAAAGTAAGCTATTTTTATATTCTTTTCTTTAAAGAAGGATCTGCAAATTGTATAGATAAGATTTAGCCACACCACACCTGGACTGGACACTAGGCAAACGTGGTGGAAATGGAGATGCTGACTGGTGATGGGAGGAAACTTGAGGGGAGAGGAGGAAGAGTGAGTGGAGACAATGGCACGGAGTTAGGGAGAAGGGGAAACGCAAGTGTCAGAGGATCACCTAGGAGCCTGGTGGGTACAATATTTTAGAAGACAAAGTAGGACTTTTGCTGGGAGGAGGGTATGAAGAAGTGAAAGCCCCCAGGTGAGTAATGCAAGTGCCAGGTGCGTCCCAGACCCGGACTAGCCTTGTCACTCACCTTCTCGTAGTAGCGGATCTCATACTCGGTGCCATTAGCCCCAGAGGCTCCGGCGGGGATGGGCTCCCGCCACGAGAGGGACACACTCTGGGGCTCCACTCGGTCTCTGCGGATCTCATCCTCCTCCCAGGGTGCTGGAAGTAAGTAACATGGGATTCTGATCCTGGACGTGTCTGTGGGGCAGGACCAGGGGAGAGGGAAAGGTGGGGCATGCGGGGACGGGGGGGGGGGGGGGGGGGGGGCGGCTAGAGTAGCTTCGGGGCGGGGCTAAGGGCCATGGGTGGAGCAAGAGGAGCCTGAGGGAGGCGCCTGCGGGGCGGAGGGGAGGGGTCTTTGGGGATGAGGGACAGAGTCTTATATGAGACCAGACAGAAGAGAGGCCCCTCTCCCTCTCCCAGGGCTCTCCCCTTCCATGGCTCCTCCAGGGAGAAATGCCAGGCCTCCTGCTACTTGCCCACCCGGTCCGCCCCAGCTTCTCTCCTGGTGGTTGGTTCTAATCTTCCAAGCTCTTTCCACACTCGCTCACTGGAGTCTGGTTGAAATCAGAGCGCGTTTACAGGCAGGGAGACCAGCTACTTGACATTCTAATGGTCTGGTCAGGAGGTGATGATGCCTGAATCAAGGCAGAGAGCACCAGGTACCTGGGAGGAAAGGTTAAGACTTCGCTTTGGAGGTGATGAGTCGGGGTTTCCAAGAAAAAATGCCTGAAAGGGAGGTGGTTAAGGGCTCCACTGGCAGGGAGATGGGGACTGGCGAGGCCACACAGAAAGAGAGGTGGAAAAGCATTTAAGGAAATAAGCCCAAGAAATACCAAGGTTTAAGACAGAGGCAAAGGAAGAGAAGCCGGAGAAGGAGGCGCCAGAGCAGTAAGAGGAAAATCGGGGGCAAACCAAGTCATAGGAGCCCGGGGAAGAGAACTTTTAGGAAAGCTCCTAAAAGCTGTTACTGGTCCATGGCAAGGGATTTCCCTCTCTGGGCGTCAGTTTCCCCGTGTATAAAATGGAAACATGAATGACACCTCACAGGCTTGCGTTGAGAATTTGAGGAAATAATGTATATGAAGAGCTCAGCACAATAACTGAACACAGAGCAAGCGCTCCATACAAGTTTACCAAGAGGAGGCAGTGGTTGGCAGTGTCGGATGCTAAGGGACAGGGTAAGACAATGTTCAAAGTGCCCACTGGTTTTAAGAATGTGGAGGTTGACAATGACTTCAGGGCATGGATAGCAGTGGGTCAAGAAAGTAGAGACAGGGCATACACAGCTCACTCTGTGAAAAATATTTGAATGAGTGGCTTCCAGGTTTACATGCTATCCACCTACCAGACCCCTCCTAAGGTCTCCCAAAATTCCAATTAAAGCATAAAGAGTTGGAAACCCACAATATCACCATAAACTAGTCCTGATGGCTGATTTCCAGAACGGTGGGTAGGGAGGCTATTTCTACCTATGATGAAGCCAGTGGAATTAGAGTGAAAGTGCAATTGTGTGAACCCCGGGGCTATGCAGCTCGCAGACTGACATTGCCTCCCATCCTAAAAATAACTTAAAAGGTCCTTCATCCCTCCCTCCCTTTCTGGCCCTGAAAAAAAGCATGATCTTTGTCAACTGGACAATGCACGACCATCATTCCACCACATAGATGCTTTCTGAGACAAAGTGCTCTTCCTTATCCCTGGGAACGCCTCTCAGCCTAAATCCACTCAGAGACAGAGCTCCCAGGAAAGAGGGGGACACAAAGGGGAGATGAGTGACGAGCATCCTGGGAGGTGGTGCAGTCTCTGTAAGATACCGAACAGGGCAGAGATGGAAAGAGACCTGGATTGTCTTTTTTTTTTTTTTTTTTCCATTTTTCTTGAACTTCACTCATGGAAAGCATCACAGGATATAGAGATAGGAGAGGGTTCCATTTCAGCCTGGCAGAGATGCATTAGATGAATGTCTGATAAATCCTGAAAATGGAGCTAAAAACTGAGCCCAAGCACCTGTTCTCCAGCTGTATGCTTGTGATGAGATTCAGCCAGCACCCAAATGACGGCAAGAATGCAGTACACACTATTGGAAACCTAACCAATACCCACGTTTCCCTTCCCTGTTGGCAGAGCCCAATTTTGATTCAGGGTCTACTCTCTCCCTCAGATGACTCAGGTAAATGCTGATTGTTCTGAGACATTTGTATGTAATCAATTCCTTTGCCAATATTGGTTTAGGGGTGGGTTTATAATCCAGTATGACCAACAAAAGAAGTCTTCTGAGGGGAGTGGAGTTCTGGGAAAGTGCTCTTGTACTCAAAAAAGCTACCTACAAAAAAGAATAATTCTTTTCTGCCTCTGGATGGTAAGGTTGTGATGTCTGGAGCTGCTGCAGCCACCTTGCCACCATGAGGGAGACACCCTCTGTGTTTAGGATGACAGAGTGGAAAGACAGATGAACTGCTGAATTAACCAAACTGGAAGTATGTGAGCTAAATAATCCTTTTAGTTGAAGGCAATTAGATTGAGACTTATTGTTAACAACCAACCCAAAGGGCAAGCCACACATCTTTCTTTTTGGCAGATACAAGCTATCTCTTGTTTCAAGAACAAGTAAACAGAAAACACCAAGAAAGAAGGCACATGAAAAAAATATTTCAAGAGCTGCTATAGCGCAGTGGGGGAATTCCTGCCTTTCATGTAGAAGGTCCTTGGTTTGAGGCCCTGAAAAAAATATTTCAGAATAAGGGAACAGGAATTTTATTCTGAAGACACAAGAGGAGCAAACGTTTAAAAGTGATTTATTATGACAAAATAACAAGTAAAGTGATTGTTTGGCATCTTCAGTAAGATAAAGGAAAAATGGCCTCCACAAAATAGGAGCAGAAGGCCAAGAAGAGAAGGAAGATGAAGAAGAAAAAGAAACATGATGAGATGAGATAAAAATGGAGAAGGTGAGAAAAGCTTCTAGGGACACTAAAAATGCATTAGCAAAATTGAAATATTTAAAAGAAAATTCAATACAAATTGTGGTGGTTTGGAGCTGTCCCAAGTGAGGCATCAGCAAGGCGATGCTTTCTCCCTGAAGACCATGGCATCCTATCACTGATCCTTGGTTCTTGGCTTTTCTGTCCTCTCCTGGCTTCTTGATTCTGTTGACTTCTGGCTTCTGGATGCTCAGTCTGTTTTTTCTGTTTGACTTTCACTCTGCTTATAAATGACTCCAGTGATCCAGATTAAAGACCAACCTGATTCATTTGGACCACACCTTAATTGAAGTAACATCTTATAGAGATCTTAGACACACACAGGAATGGATTAAGTTTAAGAGCATGTTTTTCCATGGTACTTAGCTCCAAGCCACCACAGTCCTTCCTCTGGACTCCAAAAAGACATGTTCTTCCCACATGCAAAATACATTCATTCCATCACAACACCCCAAAAGCCTTATGTCATTTCAGTAAAAATTTCAGTAAAAAAGTCTCATGGAAATCAGGTATGGGTGTGGTCTGTCCTGAGGCACAATTCCCCTGGGTCTGTGGACCTACGAAACCTAGAGAACAAGTTATCTGCTGCTAGTATACAATGTTAGGACAGGCATGGGAGAGAAATTCTCATTCCAGAAGGGAGAAAATGGAAGGAAAACAGGGATCATAGGTCCCAAACAACTCCAAAAACCAGCAGGGCAAACTCCATTGGATTTCAAGGTTTGAGAGTCATCTGTGGATCGATATTTTGTCCTCTGGGCCTGATGGAGTGGCAGACTCATTTCTTCCAAGTTCTTGCCCAATAGCCATGCTCTCCCTGAAAACTGCACTGAAGGCCCCACCCTCTCCAAGCATCAGGATGGTGACCAGTCTCTCTGCAAACACCACAACACAGGTCCCACCCTCTCAGAGCACTTGGGTGGTGGCCAGGCTCTCCAAACGCTGGGCACAGGGCCTACCATCTGTGGGCACTGGGGTAGCAGCACCCGTCCTGAAAAACAGGGCACAAGACCTGTCCTCTCCAAATGTCGGGGTGAACCTGTCCTTTCCACACACATGGGTGGGCCCACTTTCTTGGCCCAAGATCTCTTCGGTACAGAACCAGGCTTTCCTGGTTCTGCCCTTGAAGTCATTCTTCCTTCAATTTGTCCCTTCTCTGATCCCCTTCAGTCCAGGCTGGCAGTGGTTCTGTTCCTACAAATTTCGCAAAAAACCTGTCAGCTTTGTGTGCAGTTCACAGGGGTCCAAACCACCGAACAACAGAACTTTCCACAGATCCTTCCTACATAACTGCATTTCCAATCCTGACTTCCTCTGAAATGGCTGAACGGATCCACGTTCAGTTAAACCCTCACATGGAACCCTGTCCTTTGGGGACTTACTTCCCCTAGCCTCAGAGCATACTATCTGGACAGGCCCAGAATTTTCCAAACCATCAATTTCTGATTTCTTTGTGCTTAAGAGTTTAATTCTCAGCTTATCCCTTTCCTCTCACATTTTACTATAAACTGCAAGGAAAAACCAGGCTGCAACTTCCACACTTAGCTTGGAAATCTCCTCAGCTAAATATCCAAATTCATCACCTTCAAGCTCTGCCTTCCATCCAATATCAGAACTCAATTTTGCCAAATTCTCTGCCACTTCATAACAAGGATTGCTTTTCTTCCAGTTCCAAATAACACATTCATCATTTCCTTTAACATCCACATTTCTACTACCAGTCTCTTAAAAGCAATCTAGGCTTTTCCTATCAAGTACCTCACAATTTTTTTCAGTCTCTACACATTACCCAATTCCAAAGCTGTTTCCACATTTTAGGGATTTGTAATACCAGCACCTTACTTTTTCAGTACCAAAAAATTTTAGTTTTCTGGCTGCTAAACACAATCATACAATGAGTTGGTATGAACACATTAATTGAAATAACATCTTGAAGAGATCTTTTTTACAGTGGGTCCATACCCATAAGAATGGATTAAGTTTAAGAACATATTTTTCTGGGGTACATAGTTCCAAGCCACAATAGGAATGAAATACTGATGCCTGGTACAACATGCATGAAACTTGAAACATTAAGTGAAAGAAGCTAGACACAAAAGTCCACATATACTATCATTCCATTTCTATGAAATGTCAGTATAGGCAAATCCATAGAGGCAGAAAGCAATTTAGGGGTCACTAAAGGCTGGAGGGATGGGGTGGGGGAGTGGGAAGTAACTGCTAATGGGTATAGGTTTTTTTTTTTGGTGGGTGATGAAAATATTCTGTAATTAGATAGTGGTGATGGTTGCATAAACATGTGACTATGAAAAACCACTGAATCATATGCTTTAAAAGGGTGAATTTTATGGTATGTGAATTATATCTCAAAAAATTCTACAATACTAACAATAGTGATAATATTATATATAAAAATTTATTATTGGGTGTGTCCAAAGCTGTACTCAGAGGAAAATTCATAGGTTTAAAAAAGTAAAACAAAAAACAAAAAGTAAAACAAAGTATAAGTACTGAGTACACCTAGAAAATTACTTAAGGAAAACAAGAGGATGGTATTAATAAAGATAAAACCATAAAGTAAGTGACAAAAGTAAAGACCAATGGAATTGATAAATTCAAGAGCCAACTCTTTGTCATAACCAATATAATAAACAAACTTCTCTCAAGGATAATTAAGAAAAAAAAAGATAAAAATCACAAGCACCCAACATCAGGAAAGACAAAGTAGAGTTAACTCCAGATATTGAGGAAAGTGTTAAAAATACATTTCTCGGCCAAAAATTTAGAAAAAGATTATCAAAAGATTTTCCAGAAAAGCACAACTGAACAAAACTGATTTGAGAAGAAGTATAATAATGAGAAAAATTGAGTAAATCATCCAACTTCTCCTCCCCCTAAAAAAGGTACAGAAAGTTTCCCAGGCAAAGTTTTTCATACCTTCAAGGAATATATAATTGTGCTATTTAAACTGTTCCAGAAAAGAGAAAAAGAAATTCTTCCTGATGATTTTTATAAAGTCAGCATCACGATAGCACCAAAACTTGACAAAGAACACACCAAAAAAATACTAGGCCAATTTCACTTATGAATGTAGATGGAAAAATCTTAAAGAAAACATAAGCAAATGAATTCAGCAAAATATTAAAAGAATAATACATTCATGTCCATTAGAATATATTCCAGGAATGCAGAGATAATTAACTTTGAAAAATCCATTAAAGAATTCATCATACTGAAAGGTCAAAGGAGAAAAAAATCTGTGGTCATCTTGAAAGAAGCTTAAGAAAAGAAGCATTTGATAAAATTAACATCCATTCCTGATTAAAAAAAAAAAAAAAAAAGCTCAGTAAATAATGGAAATAGGGGATAAAAGCACAAGGCTTTGGTAGTAGACAGATCTGGATTCAAAGACTGGTCTTTCTACTTAGTGACATGGGACAATTTACTTGGCCTCTTTGATCTCAGTTTCATCATTTGAAAGATTAATATCATTCCATTTAAATTAATGTAGAAAATTGTATTGTGCAGTGCCTAAGACAGAACAGTACTAAGTCAGTGGAAGCTTAGTATTATTATTAATAAAATGGAAACAGAAGACTATTTCCTTAACATGATTTTTAAATCCATCTATATCAGAACAACAATTAAGACTGTTAATAGGAAATATCAGATAGTTGTCTGCATGAAAAGATCTTATAGTACATAGAGATAAATGTATGGGGATAGGCAGAAATCTGAACAAGCATACTCCAAGATATTAATAGTTTATTTCTGGGTAATAGGATCATGTGTGCCTTTTTCTTTTTCTATACTGAATTTAAAAAAATGCAAATGCAGTAGCAATGTTAAGTCACAATAGAGATAGTAAAGAACAGAATCTGTTGCTCCAGAAAACCCAGACACTTTGGGAAATCTTTCCCAAAAGGCAGAGGCAATGATAAAGAAAGTGACAAGGGGAAGCGCTGTGGCTCAATCAGTAGGGCTCCCGTTTACCATATGGGAGGCCCCGGGTTCGGTTTGAGGCCTCCTGGTGAAGGCAAGCCCGCCCGCACGGCGTGGTTAGCTGACCCAGCGAGCACAAGCAGCAAGGGGGAGATAAATGAATAAATAAATAAAATCTTTAAAAAAAAAAAAAAAAAAAAAAAGAAAGTGAGAAGATTTGAGACTTGGAAAACAGTTATGCAACCTAAGGCTTAGAAATATTCTTAAGTGAGATTCAGAAGCAATCAGAAGTTCTAATCAAAGCAGTAATAGAAGAAAAAATTTTTCCTGACTAAGAAAAATTGTGCAGATCAAAAGGTTTACTATGATCCAAACAAACTCAATGAAAAAAAGATTCAAATTGGTTAAAATTTTTATTTTCATCAGCAGGTTAAGAAATTATCCAAAGATCCACTTTTTTAAAAAGTTATTTACAAAAGAATAAAAATAACTCTGGCCTCATATTTCTCCTCTGCCATACAAATTGCCAGAAGACAAGGAAGTAGCGTCACAGACCAATTTAACTTTCCTTTGTTAGCAAGAGAAAGGTCTTGGATATGAAAAGACTCAGAAACCATACCACTCATCCTTCTTGAAAATATTACTTCACAGAGTACCCCAGCTGAGAGAGACAAATCAGAAGTTAATTTCAAGAATAAGGAAGGTATAGTGGTATAAAAGGGTGGTAGGTCTACACTTATTTCAATCCCAGACTCTGAAATGTGACTGTTAGGTGCTGGCAAGCGGATTCTCCAGACTGCTACAGCCTGAACCTACATGCTTCCTCGCTCCTTCCCAGGATTAGGAAAGGGGGTGACCTCTGCGACAAAATCCTCGCGGAGGCCCAGTCAGGGCCACACCACAGGACTCCTCATTCTGAGACAGAAGAGAAGAAGGTATAATTCTGCTTCCTATTAACATTTTTGGAAGGGGAGGGCAAAGATGAAGGCACTTCCCACCTCTTTTTCTCTGGGAACTTAGAGGCGATGCAAACTGCAGGGCTGGGTATGAGGCACAGGCTTTCTGTGAGGTCAGGAGAAGGCGCAGCGCCCACTGGCTTCACAAACTCACTGAAACGCTCACATGCTCTCCTCACTGAGGGACAAGGAGTCCCCAGAGCGCGCCCCATCGGTCACTCGGGGATTGCGGAAAGGGGCCTGACCCTCGGTGGGGGTCACCGGGGTCAGTTTATTTTTGTGTTCACTCCCTCTACGCGAGAGACGCTGGGAGGAGCTAAGTTTCGAGGCGGGCCGAAGTTTATCCAGATGGTGAGGATTTGGGGTGGCTGCGGGGGGGCCACGCTCTTGTGGGACCGACGGTGGCGGCTCGGGGAGGGCGCGGGGTACGGAAGGAAGGGGGCGACTAGCAGGAGTAGGGGGGCTGCGTTCGGGCGCGCGGGGCGGCCTTACCCCCGGGCCCGGTGGAGACTGTGACCTGCGCGTAGGTGGCTCCCGCGGCGGCCGCCGGGCCGGAGACGCCGTTGAGAGCAGCCACGCGCACAGTGTAGCGCGCCCCGGGCCGCAGGTGCAGCAGCGTGGCGGCGCGCTCACGCAGCCCGGCCTGGCGCGGCACGAAGGCCACGCGCGGCCCGCACGGCTCACACGCGCCCGCCGGGCCCTCGCGGCCGCAGCGCAGACACAGCAGCGAGTACGTGACGTCCGAGCGGCCGCCCGAGTCGGCCGGCGGCAGCCAGCGGAGTCGCAGCGCCAGCGGCGAGCGGCTCAGGCTGTACTGCAGGTCTCGCGGCGCCGACGGCGGCCCTGGGGCGGCACAGGGGACGAGGGCCCGGGCGCCGTCAGTGGGGCGAGTGGGGACACGGACGCGGGCGTGGGGGCCAGAGAGGGGGCGGGATGGGGACATGGGGGTGGTGGTCAGGGATGCGTCGGGAACAGAGGGGCCGGAGTGGCGGGAGCTGGGGGGTGCGGGGAGGTGAGGGCGGGGACGCCCCACTCGGTGACCCGCCAAGAATCCCAACCTCATCCCTGCCTCTGGACTCTCCCTGTTGCCCTGGTTCTTCCAATCCCAGGTCCCGGGCTCCAGCCACACCCGAAGTCCCCTCCTACCCGCCCCCTTCCCACCCCGCCGTCGGGTAGCCTATCTCCATGCCCGCCCTCCCGCTCCCCAGTGCGGACACCACGCCCTCACCGACACCTCGCCCTCGTCCTCATTGGCCTACGCCTCCCTCCACCCTCCGGAATCCGGCCATGAGCTGGACTCACGGGTGCAGGACGCAGAGGGCGGGTCGGTGGGCGAGCGCGCGTAGCTGTCCTGGCACACGCAGAACGTGGAGGCGTTTTCCAGGGCCCGGCTGTGCTCTGGGCACGGCGAGCAGAGGGGCCGCCGCGGGGACACCTTGTAAAACCCTGGGGGACAGGCTGTGGAGAGGGACCGTGTGAGAAGGAGGCGGCTTCCCCGTTCCCCAGTTTCTTTGTCCCCTACTTTCCTTCCTGCACTCCTTCGAGCAGCGTTTATCTTCTGGAATTGTGGTGGGCAAGAGTGGGGGGCCTCAGCTACTTCAGGCCTGCTCCATGGGGTGGCTCTCCTTACAGAACAACTCAATAATGCCCAACCCTTCCTAAGCACCTAATGTTTGCCAGCAACACTCCAGTGTTTTACTTCTGTTAATTCATTTAGTCTGTGAGGTATGTACTTGATCCCCAAAATGAGGAACTAAGGCTCAGAGAGGTTAAGTATCCTGCCCAACGTCCCACAGCAGAGATTTGAACTCCGTGGTGAAACTGGTTTCAGAGTTCAGAGTCTTCACTCTTCACCACACCATACTGTCCTAATGCCCTTTGGAAGAAAATGAGCCCAGTTCACCCTCTTCCCTGATGCCGAACTTACCAGGGTGGTAGAAGACTGTTCCACCGTTTCTCAGGGACAGACACACACACACACCCTACTTACACCAAGACACTCCGAGACACACACACACACATACATTGGTGCCAAAGCTCACCATCCCACCGCCACCATCATTTGAGGATTAATGCGCCAGAAATCCCCAGGCCACAAGCTTGGTTTCAGTTTGAAAGTGGAGCTAGCTAGGTGGAGGGGGGAGGATGGCGTGTGAGTCAGACCTGGTTCTAGTCTTGACACCTGCTCAGGCACTTTGCCCAGCTCAGTTCACTCGCCCTACCGGATACATGGGCCTGGCCCAGCTGGTAAGAGCACAGCTTTTCTTTTCTTTTTTTTTTTTTTTAAAGATTTTATTTATTTATTCATTTATCCCCCCTTGCTGCTTGTGCTCGCTGGGTCAACTAACCACGCCGTGCGGGCGGGCTTGCCTTCACCAGGAGGCCCTGGGAACCGAACCCGGGGCCTCCCATATGGTAAACGGGAGCCCTACTGATTGAGCCACAGTCGCTTCCCAAAGAGCACGGCTTTTCTATCGCAGTGATCTAGGTTGCTAGCTGAGTTGCACCACTTGTTTGCTGTGTGGCCTTAGGCAAGTCAGTTGACTTCTCTGAGTCTTGTGTAGAACACTTACCTCAAAGCTTGTTGGAGGATTAATGGGGATAAAACACAGCAAGCTGCTTGGCGCAGTACTGACCACATTTACACAATAATGGTAGTAAATTATTGCTTCTCCCTCACAGGCCTGAAGTGAAAACTGGTAGGTACCCACTTAATTTTTTTTTCACCAGCTGGGCCTGGGAGGGAGGCAGTGGCTCCTGGCCCCTCCTCTCAGAGCATGGCTGGTTCTCACCTTTTTCACAGCCCCACTGGGTCTCCTCTGTCCTCTCCACTAGCTTAGCCAGTGATGGAAGGATGGCTGCTCTCCAGCGTGGTGTACAACAAAAGGGATGCAGACTAGACCTTGGGAAGAACTTTCAACTTGTCTGGGAGATGAGGGGAGAGGGCAGAGGATTTCCACTGCCTGGAAGGTTTAGGTTTGGGACCGTCCATCTTGCAGAGAGTCCTCGGGAATCCAATATGTGGGAGGCCCCTGGGCACTCTAGGAGCCTTCAGCAGTCTCTGCCTTCAGAACAAAGCATGGGGCCAGAGGACATCATGGTCTGGTGGGCAGCAGTGACCCGGGCTGGGACTAAGAAGGCCTGGGTTCCAAGTGTTAGCTCTGCTCTCCTTGTTCCTCTCTGGCCTCAAGGAACCATCAGTCAAATGGGAATAATCACCAGAGCCTGCCCACTTCTGTTGTGAAAGAAGAGATCTGTTTGCAGGGATGCACAGCAGCGGGGAAAGTGTGCTAAGGGCTGCGTTTCCTTGCGTTGGGGATGTCTGCTGTCCTTGTGATGGGAGGCCCTTCAGGGACCACATTGGTGGTCTCTACTTTGAGAGGCTCCTTTTAAAGGGGTTTGTGTTGGGGATAGACTCGAGAAGTGACTCCTGACTGCAGGCCTCTGTGGCCTTCCTCAAGGTCAGAGTCAGAATTTCAGAGGTCATCCAGTTCAGCTCCTCCGGCCCGGTCCTCCTGCAGCTTTCCTACCAGTCCACACAGCCCTTGCTTGTGTGCTTCGCTGGTAATGGGGCGCTCCCCCTCCTCCGAGGCTGCCTTTGCTGAACAGCGCTGGCAGTTAGAAAGTGCTGCGAATGTGAAGCTCAAGTCAGCCTTCCTGCCTGCGAGCCCCCACCTTACCCCATCACGGACTCTCGTTGTGCCCTCTGGAGTCCCCTCTGCGTGGGTCCCTCTATTCCAGGACAGTCCTGAAGAGATTGGAAGTCACGGGCCATATGCCCTGATTTCCCCCCCAGGGGAAACAGCTCCAACTCTTTCAATAATTCCCCAGTGACTGGGAGAGGAACAAAAAGGGGAAAAGAAAATCTTAGCTCTCGTCCCCTTGTCCACATCCATCTACCTTTAAAGAGGAGTCTGTTCTTAGCTGGAGAAGGCACTTGGATGTAATTAACTTTCTAAATACAAATCTGGCCATTTCACTTCCTAAAACCCTCCAGCAGCTCCCCACTGCCACTCGCCCTATCTGTGTCATGCTGAACTCTTCCTTTCACACCCCTGGGTCTTGTCCTATAATGTCTTACACCCCTTCTCTCCTGGCAACTCCTATGCTTCCTTCAAACCCCAATCAAGTAACATTTCCCTTGTGAAACTTCCCTGGTATCTTTCCCAGCTCCCCAACCCCCCAGGCAGAGTTGATGCCATTGCAAGTGGCCTTTGTCCCATCTCAGCCTGGGAGAGAGAGGTCAGCAAGCTGAGAAGTAAGACAGGGCTCCTGAGCAGCTCTTTCTCATTTCCCATAGTGTGGATCCAAGCCATGTCCTCCAGTTCCTGATCCATTTGTTCAACAAATATATATATTTTTTGCATCTGCTTTGAGCCAGGTGATGGTCTAGGCTTTAGAGATACAGCTGTGAATAAGATGGAGAAGGATCCTATTATTGGTACAGATATGCTCCCTCCTACCTCACTGGGGAAAAGAGGCCATCAGCTGGTGATTCCCTCGACATCTGGCCATCAAACCCACAAACACCTCCATCCACATCCATCTTACCTCCTTCCCTCCAGACCTAGAGGAAGGGATGAGCCTCCTCCTCTGAAGGCCAGCCTCTGTACCTTCACCTCCTTAAATATTCCATCAGTGGAGGCTCCTCCTGTAGCTTACACTCCACCCTCTCTACGGCTCTTTCTGGTGATGTATCAGGGGGGTAGAGCAGTAAAAGCAGTCTATTTCAGGTATAGGCAACTAGGGGGTGCATTGCTTATAGGGTATTTAAAAACAGTAATAAAACTGATTAAAAGTTGACCTGCTTTTTATTAGCAACATGTGCCAGCAATTTTAACGGACATCTTCCCACTAGGGCAGACAGCTTCCACCACCTTCCACTTGGTATTCCACAGAGTCTGTCACTTCCATATATAAAGAAATCTCTCCGAGCCACAGTAAAAATCGTCTTTAATCCAATGTCCTTTTCAAATTATCAACCCCTCCTTCCCGTTAAAACACCTAGAGAGTTGTTTACATTCCCTAACTCTAGCCCCTCAACTTCCCTCATCCCTCAACTTCCCTCATCCCTCAACCTACTGCAACCTGGTCTCTCTCTCCCACCACTCAACTGACACCACGCACACCAAGGCCACCAATGCGCTAGGCCATTCCCTCCTGGACACCTCCATCTCCCTTGTCTGCCATAATATCACTCCCTCCTGGCTCTCCTCCAAACCCTATCATTTTCATGGGCTCCTTTCCTTCTGGCTTCCCCTTAAATAGTGCCCTTTTTGCTGTTTTGCAAGTCTTCATCATTGTCCCTCTTTCTTCTTCGCATATTCTCCCTGGGCTGTACCAACCACACCCACAGCTTCAAGTATCATGTGTGGCTGGTTACCAAATCACTAGGCCAGACCTCTTTCCTGAGCTCCAGATCCACATTCTAGCCACCTCCATTTGAAGGCACCCTGGACACCATAAATTCACCCATCCTGTGTTCTTTACCCCAGCAAATGGCTCCTCTGTTTATTCAACCCCCAAAGCATACGAGTCAAAGGGGACTCCTTTCTCCTCCTCTATTACATGGTCACTATCTCATTAACATCCTCATCTCCCAATGATCTCTTACTTCAGATCTCATGCTCTTTCTCCTGGACTGTTGCACCATCTTCTTCCTTTATCTTCTGGCCCCTAATCCTTGCCCCTCCAGTCTGTTCATTGCAATTGCAGCTCAAGTGATCTTTGGAAAAGACAAATCTGAACATGACAGGTCCCAGCTTCAAATCCTCCCCACTAGTCTAAAGCGTAGAGTTCATGCTCTTTATTCAAACATTCAAGGACCTTCATGATTTTCCCCTGCCCCTTTCCAGCCCCGTCATTCTTCACACCCCTCACATGCCCTCTGCTCCATTCACGCTGACTTATTTAATGAGCCCCAAACACATTATGTTCCTTCCTGCCCCCATGCTTCCATGCACAATCCCTTAGCTCAAAATGCTCTCCACTTCCTGGAAAAACAGGTCACCATCTCTGGGAAGCCCTCTCCACCCACAGAGTTGGGTTCTTCCTTCTCCAGCCTCCCTCATCTCTCTTCACACTTATCCTACTCTATGGTAACCACCTATTCATCCAAAACATCTCCACTGAGCATCTGCCATGTACCAGATCCTGTCATAAGCACTGGGGCTGCAGAGACTAAGACCCAGTACCTGAGCTCAAGAAATTCCTAGCCTAGTGGTGGAAACACACATAAGTAGATCACTGCAATACCAGGGGTAAGTGCAGAAATAGAGATTGCAATGGGTGCTGGAGAGCACAGAGGTGGATCCTAATCCTGCCTGGAGAGCGTAGGAAGGTTCATGCCTCTGAACCTTCCTACACAAGTTCCCCCAAGGAAGAGATGGTGACATTTATCTACATACATAAAATAAGTCCTCAGTAAATGCAGATGGTATGTTTTCAATTCATGTTGAATGAATGAATGAGTAAAGGAATGAGAGCAAGTTTAGTCACTTCCTCCTCTATCTTCCCACCACTGTTTAGCCCTGTTATATATCACCCTGTTGTGATTAAATTTTTACACCTTTCCTTCTAGTCTGAGAGCTTCTCAATAGCTGGGCCCATATCTGATTTGTTTCTGTTGCCCTGGTACCCAGAAAAGGGCTTGGCTTAGAGAAAGCATCACTTGATCATTAAGTGCACACATCCATAACCCACTCCTTACCCTCAAACCCACAGATAGGGAAGAAAAGGGCCCCACAGACCTGAGAACCCAACAGCATGGAGGGTGTCCTCCAGGGGGCATGGTGACTCCCGTGCAGTCAGAGTTGAGCGACCATACCATACCTCCCAATCTCTCTGGAGCTCAAGAATCCCTTCTTCCAGCCTCTGATGTGGATATTGTCAGTGATAGGGAGCTCATTACCTATAAAGCAACCAAACCTATCAGCCTGCAGCTTCGGTTGCTGTAGAGTTCTTATGTATAGGGGAGGCAGCATGGTGTAGTAGACCTTGAGAGTTGGGCAAATCTGAATTCAAATCCTGGCTCCCATGTCCTAACTTTGCAGGTGAGGTATTAACCTCTCTGAGCCTCTGTTTCCCCATCTGCGAAACAGATAATAGGCCCCTGTGAAGTGCCAATCACAGTTCCTGAAATATAGGTCCCTAATGCCCCTTATATGGAGCCAAATTCATCTCCTAACTTTTTCAATGGTCCTGGCTGGACTCTCCCTGAGCGCCACAAAAGGTCAGGGCTCCGCAGCTCAAGAGCCCATGGCTTCTCTACTTCCCCTCCCGTCTCTTTCATCTACTGCACACTCCGCCAACTGCTGCCTGCGCTACACTCCCACCCCGCACACCCCAGTCCGCTTGATACCTTCACAGATGTCGCCGCGCTCCTGGAATCCCGCACTGCAGCTGCAGCGGCCCACGGGCACCAGCCACTCGCCGTCGGCGCCGCAGTGCATGCGCGGGGGGCTGCCCGGCTCCCCTTCCGAGTGTGCCACGCACGTTCCGGTCACCTCCACCAAGGTGGAGAAGGCGCCCTCGGCCGCGGTGGCTGGGAACGCCGCCAGGCCCCGCACGGTGGCGCGGCACTGCTTGTAGTAGACGCGTACCGAGACTAGCGCCACGCATGCGCCCACGTCCTGAAAAGCCAGGTGGAAACCCCGCCGGCTGAGCGGGCCGATCTCGCGCACCTCTGTGTTCAGCTTCATCTTGCGCTCGCCCAGGTCGCCCTGCGTGAAGCTCTCGTCCGCCGCGATCGTGTCAATCTTGCGAGGACGGCTGCCCCCTGGGCGGGGACGCCCGCGGCCCAGGTCTGCCTCGGTTTCCAGGTAGTAGACGTTGAAGGTCTCCTTGCAGGTGCCCGCGGCGCCGGGGATGCTACTGCAGTCGCGCAGTGTGAACTGCAGCTCCACAAAGATGCGCTGCCCGCGGCCGCGACTGATCCAACCAGTCTGTAGCCAGTTGTCCTGGTTGGGCTCCAGCACGTTGCACACCTGGTATGTGCGGATGGGTCGGTCGCGTTCGTCCACACCGCTGATCTCCTCCCACTGGGGTGAAGAGCAAAGACGTGGCCAGCTCAGAACCAAGGCGCTCCCAGGAAGTCTAGCCCAGGTGGTGACTCGGGCTGAAAACCCTCTACCCCATCATTTCGCCTTCTCTCCCACCCCACCCCCACCCCCAGTACCATACACATCCTTGAAATGATAAGATAAAGAGCTGGGAAAGGCTTTAGAGACCACAGAATCCAATCCTTAATTTTATAGATAGGGAAACTGAGGCTCCAAAGGGAGAGTGGGTTGACTAGGTGTGCACACGAAAATCGGTGGCAGAGCTAGGAATGGCACATGGAGTCTCTTGACTCTCCACCAAGTACCATTTCCACCACCCCAAGATGCTGTCACACAGCCACATCACCACCACCACCACCCCACCCCCCCCACCCCCGCCTCCAAAGTTCCCAAGCCTTTCAGGACTCCAAGTCTTGCTTCTTCTGCCAATCCATCAATCAACTGCGTGGTGGAACTACTGTGCACAAGGCACTATCCAGCATTGGCTCCATCCAGATTCCACATTTCTGTTCCTAGACTCAGCCAGTTCTCACTTTATTTTGGACTGTCTGGCTGAAGACTCAACATTTTTTTAATAGGCCACTCTGGCTTGATGCAAAGGCTGCTGGAGGCCACACACTCTGAGGAGGCCCTTGATCTGATGTGACCATGGGGAGCAAAAGGGACTGAGTCTTCAAACACCAAAAGATCCCTAGGACAGGGAGGGACAGATTTTTACTTACCCCATTACTTGGCAGTGCAGTCCAGCCCAATTCAGCTTGTGAGGCTTTGGAATCCAGGAGGATTACTGGGGGGGGGGGGCGGGGGCCCCCCCGAGAGAAAGAGATATCAGAAAGCCAGAGGGTCAATTTAGCAGGTGGGAAAGCGGCTGTGGCTCAATCAGTAGGGCTCCCGTTTACCATATGGGAGGCCCCGGGTTCGGTTCCCGGGGCCTCCTGGTGA
>JAKSZT010053883.1:31402787-31437720 GCA_026826555.1 Tolypeutes matacus
AACTTTTTTTTTTTTTTTTTTTTAAGATTTTATTTATTCATTCATTTATCCCCCCCTTGTTGCCCGTGCTCACTGGGTCAGCCAACCACGCCATGCGGGCGGGCCTGCCCTCACCAGGAGGCCCCGGGAACCGAACCCGGGGCCTCCCATATGGTAAACGGGAGCCCTACTGATTGAGCCACAGCCGCTTCCCTCTTAGCAAACTTGAGGTCACTGCAAATTTGCTAAGAGGATGGAGAATGTGGTGAAAGACAGAGACAAATTTTTACAACTCCATATCCCCAGGAGGGATTATGAGTAGCTCAAGTCCATAAAGAGGTAAACATAACCATTAGGGAAGAAGTCTGTATTCGTGGCCTATGTTTGCTTTAGCAAATTATCACAAACATAAAACAACAAAATTTTATTCTCTTGCAGTTCTTGAGAACAAAATTCTAAAATCACTTTCACTGGGCTAAAGTCAAGGTATCAGACAGACTGGTTCTTTCTGGAGGCCATGAGGGAAGAATCCATTTCCTTTTCTTTTTCAGCTTCTAATGACCATCTGTATTCCTTGGCTTGTGGCTCCTTCCTCTATCTTCAAATAGCATCACTCCAATCTCTGTTTCCAGCATCACATCATTTTCTCTTCTGATTCAGCCTTCATTTTTCTTATAAGGACCATTGTGATTACATCAGACCCATTAGGATAATCCAGGATATCTCAAGATCATTAACCTAATCACACCAGCAAAATCCTTTTTGCCATAGAAGGTAACATTCACAGGTTCCAGGGGAATTGGACAGAGACATATTGGAAAGGGGCATTGTTCACCTTACTACAGAGCCCATGATAAGTTCCCTAAGGCTGTCTCTAAAATTGGGAGACTCCCAACTTTCCCACATTCCCTAAATTCTTTCTGAGTACCAAGAAGAAAGAGAATATGAATATATCAGGGGTTCCTTGACTACACCCCCAAATTCACTCAGACTCAGAGACCCTTCTGAGGTCTGGGATCACCAGGGAGGGAGGAGACTTGACCCTTCCAGGATCTCTGGGGAAAATGAGGTAGAGAGACCCTACCAGCAACAGTAGAAATAAAAAGACCTCATCTCCTTGGCCAGCCCCTTTTCCAGGGGCTATCACCTCCACTGCCTTGGAAAGACTGTCAGGGGTCCTTTTCTATGCAAATGCTTGACCCCTCCTACACCAGAGAGGCTAGGAGTCACTTCGTTTCCCCAGGAGGCATCAGATCAGCGGCCTGCCTGCTGCTCTCAGTATCAGTCACAGATACTGTGTTTGGACAGCACAGCTGGCAGCCCACAGACAGGAGCCTGAGCCATCCCCAAATCTTGGGAAATTACCCATATGGAGCTTAATAAGGAGGTGGGCTGCCAAAGTGAGACCCTCTAAGAGGGGATTGGTCCCAGAGGCGTCCGCAACAGCAGCCAGGACCGCAGACAGCGTCCCGATTACAGCACAACTGACTGCACATACGAATTTCATATTGGAAGGCATCAGAGATGCAGCATCCCGACCAACCCGGTGGTCAACGGCTCAGATTCCAGCTTCTCAGGATTTAGCTCTGAAAACTGCACCTGGCTATGACGCCTCTGGATTCAGTTGAGCGTACAGCTTCTCCAAATCCAGCATCAGAGGCCAGAGGCGGTCTCGGGTGCCGCGGGCAGCCCCAAACCTGACACCACGGACCGCGCCGCGTAGTCCGCGCTTGGGGTTTAGCACTGCGGACAGCGCCCCGACCAGCAACTCACGCCGCGCGGGGACCCAGCCAGCTCGACCCTATCCCGGCTGCTCAGACTCCATCCCGTCCCCTCATACTCCAATCTCACCTCCGCGTCTCCCCTGTCTCCTTTGCTGTCTTCATCTCCCCGCCCCCACACCTCCCACCTGCAATCGCTCAGCCTGTTCGTCTCTCCGGTCCCTGAACTGCCGCCTCTGGCTCCCGCGGTTCTTGGTCTCTTTCTTCTCCAGCCTCCCAGGTCCTCAGCCCACACCTCCCCCGACTCCCTAACGCCCCCCTCTTCCCCATTGCTTGACCACCTTTTTCTCAGTCTCTCCAGTTCTTTGCTTGCCGCTTGCTTCAAGCCCTATCAATTTAGATTCCGGTTTCTCCAACGACTCCTTCCCCCAGCACCCCAGCTCCCGGGTCCTCCAGCCCCCTGTCTTTTGGTATCCCAGGCTTCGAGCACTGTCACCAGTGACTTCACCTTCCTCGGCGGTCCCGGGTCGCCCGGGCCCCAAAAGCAGCGCGAGACAGAGAGGCATCAGGCAGACGAACAGGCGCAGCGGTTGTGGGCCGGCGCCGGTCTCCATGGTCTGCGGACGGAGCTGTCAGTGCGGCGGCGGTTCGAGCCGCGCCAGCCCCAGCACCGCTGAGCATTGCCCCCAGACCCCAGCGCCGGCTGGGGGCGGGGTCTCACCAGTCACCATCATCCATAGGGACCAATCACTAGGCACCGCCGCGGGAGGTCCACCAATCCGCGCCAGCAGAGGGTGGGGAGGTGGAGTTTCATAGGCCAGGGGTGAAACACTGAACCCGAGGGGGGCAAAGAAGGGGTCCCGCCAGTCTTCAAACGGTGGGGGTGGGGCAGCGCTGAGTGCTCGTAGGGCTCCTGAGAAGGAGGACGCGCTCGTGTCAGTAGCCCAGAGCGCTAAACCTTAGCTCCCCATTCCTGGGAAGTAGGCGATGTGGGCGTGGCGTGAAGAGGGGCGAACCTCGAGGAATCAGCGACACTTGCAGCCTCTGAGCTGGCCGAGAAGCTCCCTTGTCCTCAGGCAAGAGTCGTCGGACTTGAGAGGGGTTTCAAAGCTTGGTGTCCTGACGCCAAGCTCGGGGGCGTGCCTCTATTTTCCAGCTCTTGGTCCTTTCTGTGTCTTCCGTTCCTGGAGTCTCAGGGCTCGATCCCGCCCCCTTCTCTCCCCGCCCTCTCACGCGCGCGCACACACACTGCACACACACACACACACATACACATACAGCGGCAGGAGGGCGGGGCCGATCCCGATCCCGGAGCTGCTCGAGAAAGGAGAGAGAAGTGGGAGACCGCGTCCCACCTTACTGGCATCTCCTCGGAGATTGGGAAACCATGTGGACGCCGGGATGCGGGCTGTGGTAGATTTTGCATGAACGATGGGTTCCCCGAGCTCTTGTTCCTGCAGCATTCCCCACACCCGTCCCCTTCCCCAGTCTTCTCAAAGTGTGGGGTTCCCGCCTTGGTCACCCCACTCCACCCACCCCAAGAGACTAGTAAGGAGCGCAGCAGCCGGGACTACGAAGCCTCTGCCAGAGGAGTGGAACAATCCTCGCAGAGTTCAGCGGGCGCTGAAGAAGCCGTAAGGAAACATGGAATACGACCTCTATCTAGTGAAGGTCATTTATGTGCAGGCTGAGGATTTAAGGCGTTGGTGGTGGAAGGGACTGGGGCCCTCCAGGGCAAGGGAGGGGGCTATTGAGCGCCACCATCCGGGCTGAACTTGAGGGGAGAAATTTCCACCCACCTTGTGGAGAGCCCTTTTCTTGGTGGCTATAGTGGCCTGAGAAGCCTCGAGTGTAAGTGTGAGTCCTGTGTCTACGTGGCCTCTGTGGTTTGGATGTCTGTGCATTGTGCATATACGTAATTCTCACCCTCCAGCCAACACTCACTGAACACCATGGTCTGGATAAATTGCTCTGTTCCAGCCACAGTCTATTTCTTTGAGCACAGAGTATAATGAGAATTACTGGCATGGTAGAGCACTTGACCATTTATTTACAAGCCACTTTCACATGTATGTGTGTGTTATGTGTGTACTGCACACCTGCTCACTCACAGATTTACTTGCAGGACAGTAGCAATAGGAGACAGGAGGTGTAAGTCTCCTTTGTCTGTTTAAGGAAAGGTTGTAAGGAGGGGCTGGGGTTTGACACTGCGTGACCTGCTGGACCCCGCTGAGGAAGCAGAAGGTGTGGTGTCTGACTGGTCCTTGGATGCTGGTGGAGGCCTCTGAAACCAGATCTACCTGAAGGAGGGCTCTTACACCCCCACCTCCTTCCTATCTTTATTCTCCTCATGCTTGATTCTTCCCCTCCCCCTCCCCCCACTGCCAGGAGATGGTATTTTTAGAAGCTGCTTAGAGACCCAGGACTCCTTTCATTTCAAAATTAGCCCTCACTACACCACCCCTCACCCCCCTCTCCAAAACCGGGTCTCCTCCTCTTGGCAGTCTCTAAGACACCAGCTATGACTTCTCACCCAAGCGGTAGAAACTTCTGCCCAGCAATTCTGACCCTAGGTGCTCAGGCAAAATGCAGACTCCCTGTGAACCTCGCAAGGGTCGTTCAGGAGCCAAACAGATGGGGAGAATTATCTGGGGAAAGCTACATAGGATGCCCCAGGGAACCCTTGACTGTCAGGAGTATGATTCCTACTCTCACTCACCACCAACACCTGCTGGCACCGGGTGGGGGGAGGGGGGGAATCGCCAGACTGAGACCTTAGGGATGGGAGAAAGAAAAGGAAGAGAAAGGGTAAGATAATCCTTCTCTTTCTTCCTTTGAACAATTCATTTATAATAAAACAAGTCTGGCCTATGCAGATATATGCAAATTAGCCAGATCTTAATAAGAGTTGCTCCAAGGCAGACGGCACTCTACCAGGAGACTGCGGAATAGACAACTAAGTGAAGAAACTCGTTAGAGCTTTGAAGGAAACCAAAGCCATCGTCCACAGAGACCTTTAAATAATGGAGGCCACACAGCCAAGGGCGGAAACCAGGCACCTCCCTGAAATAACTGTCAGGATCCTAGCCTTGGTGCTGAACTCTCAGTGTGAGGGTCAGTGTTGGCCTGGTTTCTGTCCGTGGTGCTGAATACACCAGGTTCAGCTGAACCAGGGGCTTTTCTGGAGCCCTGTGGTCCAATCTATGGACTAAGACTCCTCTCCTTCCCCCTAGAGCCCAAATCCAACGATTCGAGTCTCTAGGATCCAAGCAGCCTTCACAGCCTAGAATAAGAATGGAGGGGTCTGGAACCCACATGGACCTCCTGTGTTCTCTTCTGCTTCTCCCAGACCCCCATTGAGGTAGGATGAAAGGGAAGTGTCTCTCTACCTACACCCCACTATCTACTAGGATGGTGAGGACAACATATGTTGGGGCCGAGCAGATTAATTCAACCCCCAAATAATATTCCAAGGGTCAGACCCAACTTTGCTGCAACCTCCATCTCAAAGTTATTGAAAGTTGCAAATATAGAGGTTAAAACTTGGTCTCCTTATGTTGTACAAATGTAGAAAGTAAATTAAGCCTGACTGGACATGGAAGGTCGATTCTTCCATAGAGAAGACTAAGATTGCACTAGAGTAATCAGGGCCAAGCCCTGCTAACACGAAAGAGGGCAGAGGGAGAGCAAAGAGCAGTGGGGAGCTCTAATGTTCAAAAGGACATTTCCAATTTTTCTCTTTCCTATTCTATTCCATCTCCCCCTTCCTAGCCGAAAAAAGAAATAAACATATGAGAGACAGATTTATTTCTAGGACAAAAGATGCACAGGCAACAATAACAAGGCAGTTATAAATAAAATTTTAAACTGTATTTTTCTTAAAGGAAATATAAACATTTAATTTACTGACTTTGAAAATTAAGCCGAGAAAACCTTTAAAGTTACACTACTATTTAGTCTTTTTTTTTTTTTAAAGATTTATTTATTTACTTTATCCATTTTAACCCCCCCCTTCCCCATTTTGCTGTTTTTTTTGTGTGTGTGAGTCCATTTGCTGGGCAATTCTCTGTGTCTGTTTCCTGCCAACTCTTCTCATCCTCCTCCTCCAGTCTTCACCAGGATTCGATCCTGGAGACCTCTGATGTAGGAGAGAGGTATTCTGCCGCCTGTGCCACCTCAGCTCCTGGCTTCTGAAGCTTTCGGAGCATCTCGTTTTGTCTCTCCCCTGTTACGTCATCATCCTGCTGCATGGCTCTTGGGGCCTGACAGCTCAGCGGCACACAGAACCTGGCAGCCCATGCACCTTCGGGAGGTCCCGGGGATCGAACCCAGGTCCCTCCATATGGCAGACGGACGCCCAACCATTTGAGCCACATCCGCCCCCACTATTTAGTCTTTATGAGTCTCCACTTCCTGTTCTGTAACGTGGGGATGAAAATACTTTTCAGAGATATAGTGCAGTCAGAATATAAATTTTATATATGGCCCAGCACTGTGCCTGGCACATGGTTCTGATATATATTATTACTCAACTCCATGGTTAATTAAGTTGAAAAAAAAAAAAACAGTCAAAAAAGGAAAGAAAGGATAAAGGAGGGTTTAGTGGTGAGATAGGAAGAGAGAGAGAATTAGACAGTCATAGAAGAAAAGACAGAGGGTGGGATAAAGAAAGACAGTTCATTGAGATGAATGTGGTTAGAAAGCACAGGAATCTGAAGGAAATGTGCTTGAAAAGACAGAGTGACATCAGGGCAGGCTGGCTGACCAGCTGTCAAGTGGCCTTACAGGTGACATTTACCTTGGCAAATTCATCATGGTCCAGGCTCCTAAAATTGACTTTAACAACAATAAGGGAGAACCTGTATACTGGGAGTTGAGAAGCAGATCATACTAACTTACCTCCTATCCTGGTATTTGAGTTAAAGATCCAGTGTATTAATTTATGATGAGAAATGGAACTGCCAAGAGGATGAGAATGTTCATATTGCCATATCCAGCACATTCTTCCCCTGTAGAAAAATGTGCACAGGAAGCCAATTTCTGATATGAAGGCTGCTGTGAGAGTGTGAGAAGAGGGAGTTGGGTGGTTTAAATATTTAATGGCATCAGGTTCTGATAGACTTGTGCCTCCAAATCCCCAGTAAGGATAAATCTGCCACTGGCATTTGAATGACTGTACTAGGGGGCCAGAGCTAAGAATGGATTCTGCCAACATATGCTTCTCTGATTCTAATTTTTTTCTAGTTCCATTTCTAAACAGCCCAGTTTTAGATTGAAGCACTCCTTTTAAATCTAAATTACCAATATAATATAAACTAATAAAAATGTTATAAGCAAAAAAGTAAAGGGAAATGTCTCGACACTGTCAGTTAAGATTTTTTCAGTTGTATGTAGCTGAAAACCCAACTAAAACTGGCTTTAAAATGAGAGCCGATTGGTTCAAGTAACCAAATTGGGTAGATCTGCATAGAACAGCAAAAATTTCCATTGGGATTGTGGTAGAGTGCTAGCTAATCACCAAACCTGGATATTCTAAAAAGGAATCCAATTGAAATCTGAGAACTGAAAAATGAAATAACTGAATTTAACACAATAGATAGGTCTAACAATAGATTAGATATTGCTAATTCTAGGATTAGTGAGCCGGATGATAGATCAGTATAAAATATCCAGACTGAAGTATGAAGAGAGAGAAAAGAATGGAAAATATAGATAAGAAAGTGAGAGACATATGGGACATGGTGAAAGGTGTAACACACATGGAATTAGAGTCCTTGAAAGAGAGGAGAGAGAGAATGGGGAAGATGCAATTTTTGAAGAGTTAATAGTTGGAAAATTTCCAAAACTAATGAAAGATATCAAGACACATATTCAAGAAGTGCTATCAATCCCAAATAAGATAAATGCAAATAAAAATACACATAGGCATTTCATAGAGTTCCACCTATTTTGAAAAACCAAAGACAAAGAAAAATATTAAAATCAACTAGAGGAAAAAGGGGCAATATTAAGATGACAACTAACTCCTAACATAAATAATAAAATCCGAAAGACAATGGAATGATATCTTCAAAGTGCTGGAAGAAAAACAGTTAATTTAAAGTTCTGTACTCAGTTATTATATCTTTCAAAAATGAAGGCAAAATTAATATGTTTTTAGACATATCAAAACCTGAGAAAACTCTTCATCCACAAACCCACACCAAAACAAACACTAAAGCAAATCTTCAAGCTAAATGAAAACAATCCCTCTCCCAAAAAAACCATGGACATGCAGGAAATGGTAAATATATAGGTAAAAATAAATGAACAAAGACTGTATAAAGCAATAATGTCATGTGATTTTTTTTTTTTTTAATTCCACAAAGGACCTTGTATTAGTCAGCCAAAGGGGTGCTGATACAAAATACCAGAAATTGGTTGGTTTTTATAAAGGGTATTTATTTGGGGTAGAAGTCCACAGTTACCGGGCCATAAAGTGTAAGTTTCTTCCCTCACCAAAGTCCCTTGTCATGTGTTGGAGCAAGATGGCTGCCAACGTTTGCCAGGGTTCAGGCTCCTTGAGTTCCTCTCTTCCCGGGGCTCCATTTCTCTCTGGGCTCAGCTCCTCTGTTTCCTCTACAAGGCCAGCTGCGGACTCTCACGCAAATGGCTTGTCTCTTTTCCTGGGGCCTTCTCTCCTTCCTCACGACAAAGCTCTCTTATTTCCCGGGGCTCCAGGTCAAGACTCCAACATCAGAACTCCAACTCAAAACCCTCCAACTCTGTCCTTTGCCATGTCTTTTTATCTTTGAGACCCCACCCACCAAAGGGTGGGGCTCAATGCCCTACTGACAAGACCCAGTCAACGCCCTAATCATAACTTAATCATGCCCAGATGAACAGACCAGTTTACAAGCAGCATCCAATATCTATTTTTGGAATTCATAACTATATCAAACTGCCAAACTGCTACAGACCTTTTAATAGAGCTAAAGAAACAACATAACATGTATACAACATAAAATTTCCCACTTAAAAAAATCAAATTTATTGATATATTAATAAAGCATATACTCCATCCAAAGTGTACAATCATTGGTATTTGGTATAATCATATAGTTGTGCATTCATCACTTCAGTCATTATTAGCGCATTTTCATTATTCCAATAAAAATAATAAAATAAAATAAACAAAAAATAGACAAAAAAAGCTCTACCCCTTAATAATCACTTCTCAATCTTTCTATGCTTCCCCTGCTGTACAAAAATTTCTCATTTCAGCCACTTTCAAGTATACAGTTCAGTATGCTACCATTATGCTACCATTACCACAAACTTTTCCATCATGCCAAACAGAAAATCTAAACCCTTTATTTATTTTTTTAAATATATTTTTTATTTTTTCTAAAAGATACTTAGATTACATAAAATGTTACATAACAAAATATAAAGGATTCCCATAGGCCCCACTCCCCACACCTGCCACTTTTCCCCACATTAACAAATTCTTTCATTAGTGTAGTACATTCATTGCAATCGATGAACACATTTTGGAGCATTGCCATTAAGGATGGATTATAGTATGCTCTTTAAACATTAATTCCACATTCTTGCCCCTATCCCCACCACCCCTTGAAAGACAATAAAATTGTACAAACACACTTGACAGAATAATTACAGGATACCAGATGGGGGAAGGATGGAGAGGGTGACTCTAAGATGTAAATAATCTATTCTGTATGAAAAGTGGAGCTGGTCAGGAATGATTCATAGAGATGATATTTGGAATGAGTCTGGAAGCAGGTTATCAACTCAACAAATTGATGAGAGAGAAGGGCTCTCTCAAAGCTGAGTGCTCAAAGACACGTCATGTGGAGTTTTAAATATATGTAGAATTAAAGCACATAACAAAATAACATACACAATGAGAGGAAGTAAATGGAGTTAAAGTGCTTTAAAGTCCTTGCATTGTCAGGAAGTAGAACTTTTATTTTTAAAGAATAGTTAAGTTGTTTGAATCTAGGATGCCCCAAAGAGAAACAACCTGATCAAATACTAAGTAAAAGGCAGAACTTTTTTTTTCTTTTTTCTTTCCTTTCCTTTCCTTCCCTTCCCCTTTCTTTCATTTCCCTTCCTTCCTTCCTTCCTTCCTACCTACCATCCATTAAATTTTTTAGATTATAAATATCATTTATTCTTATACCACCCCATGACACTTCTTCAAACATAGCAAGTACTCAATAAATATTTGTTTGGTTTGAAATATACAACCCAGTGGTATTAATTGCTTTTATAATGTTGTACTTCAATCATCACTGTCCATTACCAAAACTTTTCCACTATGCCAAACAGAAACTCTGTATCATAAGCAATAACATCCCCATCCCCCACTTCCCACCCTTGCCCCTCACAACCTGTAATCTAATTTCCATCTCTATGAATTTGCATATTCTAGTTATTTCATATAAGTGAGATCATACAATATTTGTCCTTTTGTGTCTGACCTATTTCACTCGACATTATCTCTCCAAGGTTCATCCATGGAGAACCTTAGCATGGATCAAAACTTCATTCCTATTTACTGCTGAATAATATTCCATTGCCTGTATATACTACATTTTGTTTACCCATTCATACCTTAATGGACACTAGGGTTATTTCCACCTTTCGGCTATTGTGAATAACACTGCTATGAACATTGATGTACAAATATGTGTTTAGGTCCATGCTTTCAATTTTGGGGGGTATATACCAAGAAGTGGTATTTCTGGGTCATATGGTAATTCTATACTTAACTTTCTGAGGATCCACCAAACTATTTTCCACATTTGGTACACCATTTTACATTCCCAGCAACAATGTCCAATGGTTCATATTTCTCTGCACCCTCATCAACACTTGTTATTTTCCATTTTTATTAATAGCCATTTTGGTGGGTATTAAGTGGTATCTCATTGTGGTTTTGATTTCCATTTCCCTAATGGCTAATGATTTTGAACATTTTTTTCATGTGCTTACTAGCCATTTGTATATCTTCTTTGGAGAACTGTCTATTTAAATTCTTGGCCCATTTTTAAAGTTTGTCTTTTTATTGTTGAGTTGTAAGATTTAAAAAATATATGTTCTAGCTATTAAACCCTTATCATATATATGATTTCCAAATATTTTATTTCATTCTGTAGGGTGTCTTTTCATTTTCTTGATAATGTCCTTTGATGCAAAAAGTTTTAAATTTTGATGAAGTACATTTGATCTATTTGTGCTTTTGGTGCAAAATCTAAAAATTCATTACAAATACTCCTTGTAGCCGTTTGGCAATTTGATGTAATTATGAATTGCAAAAATATAATTGGATCATGCTTGTAAACTGACCTGTTAATCTGGGCATGATTAGGTTATGATTTGAGCGTTGACTGGGCCAGGTCAGTAGGGCGTTGAGCCCCACCCTTGGTGGGTGGTGGAATCGAATATAAAAGGCAAGGCAAAGGACAGAAGGAGCAGTTTTTGAAAAGCAGTTTTGGTGTTGGAGTTTTGATGTTGGAGAGAAGGCCCCAGGAGAAGAGAAGTGAGCCATTCGCCTGATAGTCTACAGCTGACCTTGTGGAGGAACCAGAGGAGCTAAGCCCGGAGAGAAATGCAGCCCCGGGAAGAGAGGAACCCAAGAAGCCTGAACCCTGGCAAACGTCAGCAGCTGTCTTGCTCCAACACGTGGCAATGGACTTTGGTGAGAGAGGAAACTTAATGCTTTATGGCCTGGTATCTATGGATTTCTACCCCAAATAAATACCCTTTATAAAGACCAACCCATTTTTGGTATTTCACATTAGCACCCCTTTGGCTGACTAATACACTCCTTTCCTGCCTTTTTTTTGTATTTAGCGCCTTTTTTATAGTGTACCATTTTGATTCCCTTTTTCTTTCCTTTCTATTTTTTTAAAAGTTATTTCCTAGTTGGTTATCTTTGTAATTACATTTAACATCTTAAACTAATAACAACTTAGTTTGACTAGTACCAAACTAGTTTCAGTAGTAAACTCTACTACTACATATCGCCTTCCCTCTCCTTTTATATTGTTTTTGCCACAGATTACATCTTTATACATTCTATGCCCATTAACATAGATTTAAAATGTTATTTACACATTTGACTGTTAAGTTAACATGGTGGTGGTAATGGCGGTAAAACAGTTAGAAGCCACAAGTACAATAATAAAGAATTTTATGTTTACCTTGGTAGTTACTTTTATCAATGTTATTTCTGCTTATGGCTTCGAGTTATTGTCTAGTGTCTTTTTTATTTCAGCCCAAAGGACTCTCTTTAGCACTTCTTAAAGGGAAGTTCTTCTGGTAATGAATTCTTTCAGTTTTTTTTTTTATCTGCAAATGTCTTAATTTCTTCTTCATTTTTGAATAATTTTGCCAGATACAGAATTCTTGGTTAACGTTTTTCTGTCTTCAAGGGCTTTAAACATGTCTTCTGGCCTCCATGGTTTTTCATGAGAAATCAGCTGTTAATTTTATTGGGGATCCCTTGTATGTGACAAATTGCTTCACCCTGGTTGCTTTCAAAGTCCTCTCTTTGTCTTTGGATTTTGACAATTTCACTACAGTGTGTCCTGGAGTAGATATCTTAGGATCTATCCATTCATATTGGATGCTTGAATATATTCATGTCTTTCATAAGGTTTGGGAGGTTTTGAGCCATTATTTCTCCAAGTAGTTTTTCTGCCCCATTCTCTCTCTCTTGTCCTTTTGGGACTCCAATGATGCATATGTTGATACATTTGATGGTGTCCCACAGGTCCCTCAGGCTCTGTTCACTTTTCTTAATTATTTTATTCTTTCTGCTCCTCACACTGGATAATTTCAGTTGTCTTGTCTTCAACTTTGGAGATCATTTCTTCTCCTTGTTCCAATCTGCTGTTGAATCTGCCTAATGAGTTATTCATTTCAATTATTGTACTTTGTAGCTCCAAATTTTCTGTTTGGTTCCTTTTTATAATTTCCATCTTTTTATTTTGTTCAGACAGTTTTTTCCTAATTTTATTTAGTTCTTTGTATATGGATTCCTTTAGTCTATTGTACATATTTAAGGCAATTGATTTAAAGTCTTTGACTAATAGTTCCAATGTATGAGCTTCCTCAGGGATAGGCTCTGGCAAATTTTTTTTTTTTTTTTTTTTTTAATTTTTACTAGGAGGTCCCAGGGATTGAACCCAGGTCTCTCCATATGGGAGACGAACGCCCAACAATTTGAGCCACATCCGTCCCCTCTGGCAGTTTTTAAAAATTTCTTGTGAATAGACCATACTTTCCTATTTCTCTGTGTATTTCATAATTTTTTTTATTGAGACCTGGATATTCTGAGTATTATGTTATAATTCTGGAAATCTAGTTATCCCACTCCTCTGGGATTGCTAGGTATTTGTTGTTGTTGTTGAGGACTGGATCCATCAATTTGTGATGTTTCCAAACTATTTTTGCTCCCAATCAAGGAACAAAAGAGAAAAGGGAATGTAAAAAATAGATACTATCTCTTTAAGACTCCTCTGCTGCATTTGCCTGAAGGGGATTGGAACAAAGGTGCCCTCAGAACCCGCCCCTCAGTGATCTGAAGTAGCTATTCAAAAGCAGTCTTCAGGATTTGACAACAAACACCCAAATTTTGGAGAAGCAGCCAAAATTTATAGCCCACCCTGGCACCTGCAAGCTCTAGGCCAGCAGCTGCTGCAGGGAGGGTGAAATTCACTGATATTTACCACAGGTTACCAACCTATTCCTCTAGCTCTTCCCTGGATGCTGCAGTGTTCCAGTAGACTCCAGAGTTTCAAAACAGTTGATCCAGATACTTCCTATCAGTTCAATTGCTTTGGTGGAAGGACTGATTCCTGGAACTTCCTACTCTGCCATCTTCCCACAATCTTCCAGCAAGATACTACCACTTTAAAGTAGCCTTTTCTCTTGATTCAGTTCTCACCCTGTTGCTGCCACTTCTTGATGGTTGTTCAGTTTCTGTGGGGGGATGGAGCCCTGAAGTGTCTCACTCTACCATCTTGATCAGGGTGGCCCCAACAGTCATTGTGTTTTTTGTTAAATTATTTATTTTTATTAGTGGTAAAATATACATAAGGTAATAATAAAAATCATTGAACCATTTTAAGTTGACAATTCTCTGACATTAAGTATACTGATAATATTGTGACACTTTCACAACTATTTCCAGACTATTTTCATTGTTCCAAACCAAATCTCATACTCATTTAGTAATAATGCCCCATTCTTTTCACCCTGGTAATCACTATTCTGCTTTCCATATTTATGAATTTGCTTATTCCAAGTGTTTCATATACAGAAAAGCATACAATATTTGTCCTTTTGTGTCTGGCTTATATCACTCAACATGCTGTCTTCAAGGTTTATCCATGTTGTAACATGTACTGCAAATTAGTTTTTTAAAAATCAGTTACGTACTGCTTATAAAAAAACACCTTAATTATAAGGATACAGATATTTTAAAGTAAAAGGATGAAAAAATACATACTATAAAAACAAATGAGGGAAGTGGATGTGGCTCAATTGATAGGGCTCCCGTTTACCATATGGGAGGCCCCGGGTTCGTTTCCTGGGGCCTCCTGGTGAAGGAGACAAGGAGACACAGAAAAACGCACAGCAAATGGACACAGTGAGCACAAGTAGCAAGGGGTGGATAAATAAACAAATAAAATAAAATCTTTAAAAAAAAAAAAAAAAAAAAGGTTGCAGAGGAGACACCCCAAAGGGATTTCTTAAAAAAAAAAAAAAAAAAAAACAATGAGGGAAGTGGTTGTGGCTCAAGTGCTTGGGCTCCCATATACCATATAGCAGGTCCAGGGTTCGATTCCCGGGGCCTTCTGGTGAAAAGCAAGCTGGTCCGCACAGTGAGCTGGCCTGAGTGGAGAGCTGGCGCAGCAAAATGACGCCACAAAAAGAGACACAGAAGAGAGACAATAAAAGACACAGCCTACCAGGGAGCTGAGGTCGCACAAGAGATTGAGCAGCCTCTCTCCACTCCGGAAGGTCCCAGGATTGTTTATTGGTGCTGCCTAAAGAGAAGACAAACAGACACAGAACACACAGAGAACAGATAGCAAGAACAAAACAATGGGGGTGGGGGGCCGAAGGTGGGAAATAAATCTTTAAAAAAAACACAATGAAGGAGGGCAGAGGTTTCTCCCTCCCATGTAGGGGGAGGATCCTGGGTTAGGTTCCCAGTGTCTCCTAAAAAAAAAAAAAAGAAAAGACGAACAGGGCAGACAGTGCGTATAGGCAGCAAGTAGGGGGAGAAATAAATAAAATAAATCTTTAAAAAAAAAGAACTCTGTAAGAAAAAAAAACTATGAAAAGAAAGACATGCAGTTATACTAGTATTATACAACTTAAACTTTAAGGCAAGAAGCATTCCTATATACTGAATAATGAATAAAGGGTCTATAAACCAGGAAGATATAACAAATCTAAATTTATATACACCTAAATGTGTATCCATGCATCTCCATGTCTGCAGTATAAAGGGTCCTGGGCACACAGAAAAAAAAAAAAGAATTTGTGCAAAGGAATAAACATAGACTGCAGAGTTAATCCAGGGATAAAAGTACAGCATCTGAACATTAGTGTAATTCTCTGCTAGCTGCTGCAAAAGACACACCCCAAACTTTCAGGGGCTTAATTCAACAGATTTATTTCTAGCTCCTATTACATGTACAATGTGTATTACAGACTGTGCTCTATCCATAGTCCTCAGGGGAAAAGGCTATCAGAGGCTCTGCCATCTTGTAACATCACCATCAGGAACATGTGACAGGGCAAGAGAAGGATGGACTAACTCTTAACTACCTCAGCCCAGAAGTAACACAAATTAGTTCTGTTCACAGATTACTGGCTAGAACCCATCACATGGACCCATCCTAACTGCAAGGAGAATGAGAAACAGGAGCACATGGAATATTTGGTGGGTGCTCTGTCACAGGAATTACTCAAATCCTCACTGGAAAATATGTTCTTTCTTGTTATCTGAGATTATTTGAAAATTGTGTAGGAAAAAAAAAGTCTCAGGATGTTCATCTGATTAACTCAGGATAATATACCTTTTAATTAACTCAAAACTAACTATTTGGAACCTTAATTATATTGATTATATTGCTGGGATCCCTTCCATTGCCATATTGTATTGGTTAGATGCAAGTCACAGGGAAGCGGCTGTGGCTCAATCAGTAGGGCTCCCGTTTACCATATGGGAGGCCCCGGGTTCGGTTCCCAGGGCCTCCTGGTGAGGGCAGGCCCGCCCGCATGGCGTGGTTGGCTGACCCAGTGAGCACAAGTAGCAAGGGGGGATAAATGAATAAATAAATAAAATCTTTAAAAAAACAAAAAAAAAAAAAAAAAAAAAAAAAGATGCAAGTCACAGGTCCTGCCCACAATCAAGGGGAGGGTGTGAACACCAGGAAATGAGAATCATGGGTGCCATTCTGGGATCTGTATGCCATAGACAGAAATAGTCAAACCAACTCAAGTGAAGGGGTGAGAAGTTGTTGTGTGAGTGTCAACATTTCCCCATAATGAACTGTACAGCTTAGTGGGAAATGGAATTAGAACAGCTACCTCAGTATTGGAGACCTTTTCTTCTTTCCTGGTGGAGTCAAATGATCTGTTTCTTCTCCTTATAGCATAGCTGCTCCATGCTCCTCTTTGTAGACAGGCTGCTTGTCTCAGCCTAACCACAGCATCATAAGTTTGGTCTGCCCATGATGTTGACTTGGCATAGCATCTTCTCTGGCTCCCAATGTACCCTGACTGCATTGCCTTCCAACTTAATTTAGCAAATTTTGGAAGAGAAATATGATTGCCCAGCTTGGGATAGATGTCCATTACTGGTCCAAAGAACCATGGTCAGGGGCACAGTGGTACAGGGTCACATGGTACAAGGATGGCCATTAAAGCAGGGGGACATGTATGAGCAAGTTCTCCAAGTAATGTCTTATTCCATTCCACTGCTTCAGACCAGGCAACATGAAATGGAGCTGACTATTCTTGCCAGAGACCTTAGCCTACTCTAGTAGCTACTCTGCTTTTTATGGCATTATATGTAAGCTCCATGAAGGCAAGAAGCTTGCTTGTCTTGTTCTTCACTGTATCTTCAGTACCTAGAAGCAAGCTTGGCAATTAAAATGAACTCGGTAAATATTTATGGAATGAATGAATGAACCTTAATAGCATGATTCAACAATCCCTTCCAAATCTCCTTTCCTAGAAACTAAAATGTCCCAAAGAAATAGTCAATTACTTTCCCTTCTGAACTACAAAATCTGATTGTAGGTTTCACTGCTCCCTTTTCTCAGGGCCAGAGGTCAGGATGTGGTAGTAGCATGATAGGAAGGGATATATGTGAGTGTGTTCATGTGGGAGTGGGGGTTGGGATAATTGGGTGGATTCAGATGAAAGAAAAATCTGGAGGAAGGGGTGAGAAAAAGGAGCGGGGGGGGGGCAGGGGAAAATGTGGCATATTTCTGTCTTGGTAGAGACCAGAGTGATCTCTTATTATCAGAACCGAAGGCTCATTCAGCTTTTGGCCAACAAATTTGGTCTGCTGTGTCCATTGAGTCTTTCCAGACCAGGTGGGGCTACACCATTGTTTGCCACAGGAGCCAGCAGAGGACTAAAGAGATCCAGCCCTCTCAATTACCCTCCTGGGACAGGTTGTTGAAGATGCAGAAGGGAGTGAAATTATTGCCTACACAGGAAAAGGGAGAGGGCTTCCAGCAAAGGTTGGAGAACAGCCTCTGAGGAAGCTTAAATTATGAGGCTCTAAATAGCCTTGAGGCAGGCTCCTCTGTCACACTGTTGCTGTTAATGTTGCAGTGAACACACTCCCACCAGGGTTTGAACTGAGAGGGCTGCTGAAGACCACCACATGCTGATGGACAAAGGAAGTGCATGAGAGGAAACTTAAAGTAAATAAGAAAAGCTTTTACCGGCCTTTACAACTTCCTTCCCAAGACCTTTGGAAGTGGATCTGCAATCCCTTACTAGGTCCATGGCCCAGATTTGAGCAACTAACAGGGACAATCCTAAAGACCTCGAATAGATTGAACCAAGAATCAAAGAACAGCAGTAACACACAGCCTCCCGCCACTAAATCCCTACAAAAGAGAGAGAATTGGAGTAAACTCACCATCATAATCAGATGCCTAGACATCACTAAAAACTTATAAGCCATACTAAGAAAATGGAAGAAATAGCCCAAGCAAAAAAACTAAATCAAAGGCTGGGGTGAGACACAGGATTTGAGACAACTAATGAAAGAGATTCATAAAATTTTCCAAAATCTAATTAATGAGCTGAAAGACAACATAACTAAAGAGATAAAGGACATCAAGAAGATACTGAGCAAGCCCAAAGAAGAATTTGAAAAACTGAAAAGAAAAACAACAGAGCATATGATATGAAAGACATAATAGGTAAGATAAAAAACACATTAGAGGCATACAACAGCAGGCTCAAAATGATAGAAGAAAGAATAAGTGATGCAGAAGACAGAACAGCTGAAATAGAAGATAGAGGAGAACAGAGAAAGAAAAGAATGGAAAAATTTGAGCAACAGCTCAGGGAGTTGAATGATAATATGAAATGCAACAACATATGTGTCACAGGAGTGCCAGGAGAAGAAGAAAAGGGAAAGAGGGGAGAAAGAATATTTGAGGAAATAATGGCTGAAAATTTCCCAACTCTCATAAAAGAAATGAATTTAATTGTCCAAGAAGCACAGCATACCCCAATCAGAATAAGTCTGCATAGACCTACTCCAAGATACATACTACTCAGAATGTCAAACATCAAAGATAAAAAGAAAATTCTGAGAAGAGCAAGGAAGCAACAAACCATCACATACAAAGTACTCCTAGTAAGACTTACTGTGGGATTTCTCATCAGAAACTGTGGAGGTGAGAAGACAGTGGTATGATATAATTAGCATACTGAAAGACAAAAATTGCCAGCTGAGAATTCATTATCCCACAAAATTGTCCTTCATATATGAAGATGAGTTTAAAATATTCACAAATAAACAGAAACTAAGAGAGTTTGTAAAAAAGAATCTGCCTTTGCAGGAAATATTAAAGGGAGTCTTATAGCCTGAAAGAAAAAGAGAGGAGAAAGAGGCGTGGAAGAGAGTGTAGAATGCAAGACTAGAAGAAAGGATAACCAAAAGAGTAAAAAGACAGACAGAAATAAGATATGACATATGAAAACCAAAGAATAAAATAGTGGAAATAAATAATGCTTTTACAGTAATATTATTGAATGTGAATGGATTAAACTCCCCAATCAAAAGATATAGGCTGATAGACTGGATAAAAACATGAGCCATCCATATGCTGCCTACAAGAGACTCAGCTTGGACTCAAGGATAGAAACTAGCTGAAAGTGAAAGTTTGGAAAAAGATATTCCACTCAAATAGTAGCCAAAAAAGAGCAGGGGTAGCTATACTAATATCGGACAAAACAGACTTTAAATGCAAAAAAGCTGTAAGATGGCCATTATATATTAATAAAAGGAATAATCCACCAGGAAGCAATAACAGTCATAAATATTTATGCACTTAACCAGGGTGCCCCAAAATACATGAGGCAAACTGACAAAACTGAAGGGAGAAATAGACATCACAACAATAACAGGTGGAGAGTTCAATACATGACTCACATCATTAGATAGAACAACTAGACAATGAAACAGAGAATTTGAACAATATGATAAATGAGCTAGACCTAACAGACATATACAGAATGTTGCATCCAAACTCAGCAGGTTATAAATTCTTCTCAAGTGCCCATGGATCTTTCTCCAGGATAGACCACATGTTAGGTCACAATACAGCTCTCAATAAATATAAAAAGATTGAAATTATACAAAGCACCTTCTCAAATCATAATGGAACGAAACTGGGAATCAATAATAGACAGGAAAAAAGTAAATTTTCAAATGTGTGGAGGCTGAACAACACATTCCTAAATTATCAGTGGGTCAAAGAAGAAACTGCAAGTGAAATCAGTAAAGATATTGAGACAAATGAAAATGAGAATACAGCTTATCAATACTTATGGGATACAGTGAAGGCAGTCTTGAGAGGGAAATTTATAGCCCTAAATGCCTATATTAAAAAAGAAAAAAGAGCTAAACTCAAAGATTTAACTGAACAACTGGAGAATCTAAAAAGAGAACAGCAAACCAATCCCAAAGCAAGCAGAGGGAAAGACAATAATAAAGATTAGAGCAGAAATAAATGAAATTGAGAACAAAAAACAACAGAGAAAATCAACAAAACCAAAAGCTAGTTCTTTGAGAAGATCAATAAAATTGACAAACCCCTTGCTAGACTAACAAAGAAAAAAGAGAGAAAAGATGCAAATAAATACAATCAGAAATGAAAGGGGCGGGGGGAGTTACAACTGACCCCATAGAAATAAAAAGGATCATAAGAGGCTATTATGAGAAACTGTATGCCAACAAACTAGACAACCCAGATGAAATGGACAAATTCCTAGAAACGCACAACCAACCTACACTGATGTTACAAGAAACACAAGAATTTAACAAACCAATCACATTTAAGGAAATTGAATCCATCATCAAAAACCTCCCAGTAAAGAAAAGTCCAGGACCAGATGGCTTCACAGGTGAATTCTACCAAGCATTTAGAAAAGAATTAACACCAATCCTTTTTAAACTCTTCCAAAAAATTGAAGAGGAGGGAAAATTACCCAACACATTTTATGAAGCCAATATCACCCAATACCAAAGCCAGATAAAGATACTATAAGAAAAGAAAATTACAGACCAATCTCTCTAATGACACAGAGGCAAAAATTCTCAACAAAATACTTGCAAATCGAATCCAACAGCATATTAAAAGACTTATACATCATGACCAAATGGGATTTATTCCTGGTATGCAAGGTTGGTTCAACATAAGAAAATCAATCAGTGTAATACACCACATTAACAAATTGAAGGAAAAAAACACATGATAATATCAATCAGTGCAGAAAAGGCATTCGACAAAATCCAGCATCCCTTTTTTTTCATAAAAACATTTCAAAAGATAGGAATAGAAGGAAAATTCCTCAGTATGATAAAAGGCATATATGAAAAACCCACAGCCAACATCATACTCAATAGGGAAAAGGTTGAAAGCTTTCCCTCTAAGATCTGGAAAAAGACAAGGAGGCCCACTGTCCCCATTGTTACTCAATATTGTACTAGACGTTCTAGCTAGGGCAATTAGACAAGAAAAAAAAATTACAGGCATCCAAATAGGAAAAGAGGAAGTAAAACTCTCACTGTTTTTGGATGACATGATCCTGTACTTAGAAAATCCTGAGGTATCCACGACAAAGCTACTTGAGCTAATAAATGAGTTCAGCAAAGTGGCAGGATACAAGATCAACACGCAAAAATTGTAATGTTTTTGTACACTAGTACCAAACAATCTGAGGAGGAAATTAGGGAGGAAATTCCATTTTCAATAGCAACAAAAAGACTCAAATACCTAGGCATGCCTCAATAAATACAAAAAGATTGAAATTACAAAAGCACCTTCACAATAATAACAATAGAGTGAAACTGGAAATCAATAAGAGATGGGAAAGTGGGAAATTTGCAAATGTGTGGAGCCTAAACAACACACTCTCAAGCAATCAGTGGGTCAAAGAAGAAATTATAAGAGAAATTAGTAAATATATTGAGATGAATGAAAATGAGAACAAAAATTATCAAAAGTTATGGGGAAAAAAAGCAAAAATGAAAAGCAAAAAAAACAAAAAAACCTTATGGGATACAGTAAAGGCAGTGCTGAGAGGGAAATTTACAGCCCTAAACTTTTATATTTAAAAAGTAGAAACAGCTAAAATCAAGCTGAGCAACTGGATTAACTAGAAAAAGAACAGCAAACAATCCCAAAGCCAGAAGAAGGAAAGAAATAATAAAGATTAGAGCCAAATAAATGAAATTGAGAACAACAAAAACAATAGAGAGTATCAACAAAATCGGCTGGTTCATCAATAAATAAATCAATAAAATTCAATAAAATTGAATTTTAATCTCAATAAAATTCAATAAATTTTATAAAATTAAGTAAAATTGACAAACCCTTAGCAAGACTGTTAAAGAAAAAAAGAGAGAAGATGCAAATAAATAAAATCAGAAATGAAAGTAGGGAATATATGACTGACCCCACAGAAATAAAAAGGATCATAAGAGGATATTATGAGAAACTGTATGCCAACAAACTAGACAACCTAGATGAAATGGATAAATTCCTAGAAAAGTGCAAACAACCTACATTGACTCTACAAGAAATACAAGAACCCATCAAACCAATCACATTTAAAAAGATTTAAACAGTCACCAAAAATATCACAACAAAGAAAAGTCCAGGACCAGATGGCATCATAAGTGAATTCTACCAAGCATTTCAAGAAGAATTAACACCAATTCCGTTTAAAGTCTCCCAAAAACTTGAAAGGAAGGAAAATTACCCAACACATTTTATGAAGCCAACATTACCCTAATATAAAAGCCAGATAAAGATACTACAAGAAAAGAAAATTGCAGACCAATTTCTCTAATGAACATTGATGCAAAAATTCTCAACAAAATACCTGTAAAGAACATATCAAAAGAATTATAGGGAAGTGGATGTGGCGCAAGCTATTAGGCTCCCATCTACTATATGGGAGGTCCAGGGTTCGATTCACGGGGCCTCCTGGTGAAGGGCAAGCTGGCCTGCATGAAGAGCTGGCCCAAGTGGAGAGCTGGCCCACACGGAGTGCTGGCCTGTTCAGGAGTGCTGGCCCACGCGGAGAGCTGGTACAGCAAGATGATGCAACAAAAAGAGACACAGAGGAGAGACAATAAGAGACGCAGCAGGGGGGTCGGATGTGGCTCAACTGGTTGGGTGTCCGTCTCCCATATGGAGGGACCCGGGTTTGATCCCCAGGACCTCCCGGTAAAAAAAAAAAAAAAAAAAAGACGCAGCAGACCGGCACAAGAGAGCAGACTGGTGCCGCCTTAAGAGAAGACAAGCAGACACAGAAGAACACACAGAGAGCAAACAGTGAGTGCAAAACAATGAGGGGTGGGGATAAATAAATCTTAAAAAAAAAAAAAAATTATATACCGCAACCAACTGGGATTTATTCCTGATATGCAAGGGTGGTTCAGCATAAGAAAATCAATTAACATATTACACCACATTAACAAATTGAAGGAAAAAAAACACATGATAATCTCAATCGATGAAGAAAAGACATTCAACAAAATCCAGAATCCTTTCTTTTTTTTGTTTTTTTGTTTTTGTTTTTTTTTTGTTTGTTTTACCGGGAGGTCCCGGGAATCGAACCCAGGTCCCTCCATATGGCAGACGGACGCCCAACCATTTGAGCCACATCCGTCCCCAGAATCCTTTCTTGATAAAAACACTTTGAAAGATAGGAATAGAAAAAAAATTACTCAATATGATAAAGGGCATATACGAAAAGCCCACAGCCAATATACTCAATGGAGACAGGTTGAAAGCCTTCCCTCTAAGATCAGGACAAGGATACCCACTGTCACCACTGTTATTAATTATTATGCAAGAAGTTTTAGCTAGAGCAATTAGACAAGGAAAAAAAAAGGCATCGAAATAGGACAAGAGGAAGTAAAACTCTCACTATTCACAGATGACTTGATTCTATATTCAGAAAATTCTGAAATGTCTATCACAAAGCTACTTGAGCTAATAAAAGAGTTCAGCAAATAGGCAGGATACAAGATCAACATGCAAATTCAGCAATGTTTCTGTACACTAGCATTGAACAATATGAAGAAGAAATCAGGAAAAAATTCCATTTACAATAGCAACAAAAGACTCAAATACCTAGGAATCAATTTAACCAAAGATGTACAGGACCTATATTCAGAAAACTACAAACAATTCTAAATGAAATCAAAGAAGATCTAAACAAATGGAAAGACATTCTGTGTCCATGGATTAGAAGACTAAATATCATGAAGATGTTAATCCTACCCAAAATAATTTACAGACCCAATGCAATACCAATCAAAATTCCAACAGCCTACTTCACAGAAACAGAAAAGGCAATTACCAAATGCATTTGGAAGGGAATATACACTCGAATAACCAAAAGCACCCTAAAAAAGAAGAGCAACGTGGGAGGACTTTCACTGCCTGACCTTGAAACATATTACAAAGCTACACTGGTCAAAACACCATGGTACTGGCATAAAGATAGACACATTGATCAGTGGAATAGAACTGAGTGTCCAGAAATAAACCCTCACCTTTATGGCCAACTGTTTTTTTTTGTTGTTGTTGTTGTTTTTATCGGGAGGTACCGGGGATCGAACCCCGGTCTCTCCATATGGTAGACCGACGCCGAACCTCTTGAGCCACATCCGTTTCCCATATGGCCAACTGTTTTTTGACAAACCTACCAAGTCCATGTTACTGGGACAAAACGTTCTCTTTAACGAATGGTGCTGGGAGGACTGGTTAGCCATAACCAAAAGAATGAAGGAGGACCCCTATATCACTCCCTATACAAGAATCAACTCAAAATGGATCAAAGACCTAAATATAAAAGCCAGGACCATACAACTACTAGAAGAAAATGTAGGGAAACATCTTAAAGATCTTGTGGTATGTGGTGTTTCTTGGATGTTATACCCAAAGCACAAGCAACAAAAGAAAAAATACATAAATGGGACCTTCTTAAAATTAAACACTTTTGTACCTCAAAGGACTTTGTCAAAAGGGTTAAAAGGCATGTGACTCAATGGGAGAAAATATTTGGAAATCACATATCTGATAAGAGTTTAATATCCATGATATATAAAGAGATGCTACAACTCAACAATAAAAAGACAAATGACCATGGGAAGCGGCTGTGGCTCAATCAGTAGGGCTCCCGTTTACCATATGGGAGGCCCCGGGTTCGGTTCCCGGGGCCTCCTGGTGAAGGCAAGCCCGCCCGCACGGCGTGGTTAGCTGACCCAGCGAGCACAAGCAGCAAGGGGGGGGATAAATGAATAAATAAATAAAATCTTTAAAAAAAAAAAAAAAAAAAAAGACAAATGACCTGACTGAAAAATGGGCAAAAGACTTGAATAGCATTTGTCCACAGAATAAATACAAATGGCTAAAAAAACACATGAAAAAATGTTAAACATCACTAGCAATTAGGGAAATGCAAATCAAAGCTACAATGAGATATTATTTCATACCTATTAGAATGGTCACTATTAAAAAGACAGGAAACTATAATTGTTGGAGAGGATGTGGAGAGATAGAAATGCTTATTCACTGTTGATGGGAATATAGAATTGTACAGCCACTGGGCAGGACTGTTTGGCAGTTCGTAAAGAAGTTGAATATAGATTTGCCACATGACCCAGCAATACCACTACTGGGTATATACCCAGAAGAACTGAGAGCAGTGACACGAACAGACATCTGCATGCTGATGTTCATAGCAATGTTATTCACCATTGCCAAAAGATGGAAATAATGCATCTGTCCATCAGCCAATGAATGGATAAACAAACTGTGGTATATACACATGATGGAATATTATGCAACTATAAGAAGAAATGAAGTCATGAAACATATGACAATATGGATGAACCCATAGGACATTATGTTGAGCGAAACAAGCCAGACACAAAAGAACAAATACTGTACGATTGCAACATTACGAACTAAATATATTGTGTAAACTCATGGAGTCAATAACTAGACTATAGGTCACCAGAAAATGAATGAGGTTAGGGAATGGAAAGCTGAGGACTAACTTGAGTAGAACTGGTAAAACAAAAAAATAAAAAAATAAAAAAAAGTTGTTTGTTAATCTTTGGAATGAATAGAAAAGGTGAAAGCACATCACAGTGTTTGTAATTAGCAGTGCTATTATATGGGTATGACAGTGGTTCTAAGGGAAAGTCTAAGGCAGAGGTTCTTAACGAGGGGTCTGTGAGCTTGAATTGAAATTCAAAAAAGTGTTATTCTTGTGGGGATATGTTGGTGCAGATGTGATATATTTATTAAATAATACACAGTATAGTGTGGACTTAGTAAGGAATCCATGGTTTTCACCTGACTGGCAAAGGAGTCTGTGGAACAAAAAAGGTTAAGAATCCCTGGTCTAAGGTCATGTATATTACTAGAAGGAAAACTTATAAATGCTACATTGGCCTGTATACCATAGTAAAACCTCATGTAAAATATAAATATGGATAATATTGCATACATAAAATTATTTTTCTTTGAAACTGAACAAATGTATGTTAATGTTAAAAGATGCTAATATCAGGCAAAAAAAAAAAAAAAAAAACCCACACATTATGCCAAGTGAAAGACACCAGACACAAAGTACTACATATTGTGTAATTCTATTTATATAAGATGTAAATATAAATCAATTAATAAAGATGGAATTAGCAGGGAATTGAATGACAATGCAAAACACAGAAATATACATGTTATAGGTGTCGCAGAAGGAGGAGAGAATGGAAAAGGGCCAGAAAAAATATTTGAGGAAATTATGACCAAAAATTTCCCAACTCTTATGAAAGACATAAATATCAATATCCAAGAACGACAATGCACATCAAACAGAATAAATCATAATAGACCTATTCTGAGACACCTACTATTCAGAATGTCAAATGCCAGAGATAAAGAGAGAATTTTGAAAGCAGCAAGAGAAAAAAATTCATCACATACAAGGGATGCTCAGTAAGACTAAGTACAAATTTTTCATCAGAAACCACGGGGGAAAGAAGGAAGTGGTATGATATATTAAAGGTTCTGACAGAGAAAAACTGCCAGCCAAGAATTCTTTATCTGGCAAAACTGTCCTTCAAAACTGAGGGTAAGTTTAATGTCTTCACAGATAAACAGAAACCAAAAGAGTATGTCACCAAAAGACTGGTTTTACAAGAGATACTAAAGGGGGTGCTGCAATGTGAAAGGAAAAGAAAGGAGAGAGCAGCCTGGAGAAGAATGTAGAAATTAAGATTATTAGTAAGGGTAAAAAAAGGGTAAAAATATAATAGTAAGATAGGTCAATGGAAAGTCAAAAGATATAATGGATCAAGTAAGTAATGCCTTTACAGTAATAACATTAAATGTTAATGGATTGAACTCCCCAGTCAAAAGACACAGACTGACAAAATGGATAAAAAGATACCAGCCATCTATATGCAGTCTATAAGAGACTCACCTTACACAGAAGGACAAAAATAGATTGAAAGTAAAAGATTGGAAAAAGATATTCCACACAAACAGTTATAAAAAAAGGGCTAGAGTAGCCATACTAATATCAGGCAAAATAGACTTTAAATATACAATTGCTATAAGTGACAAAGAAGGACATTATATATTAATAAAAGGAACAATCCACCAAGGAGAAATAACAAAAATAAATATTTATGAACCTAACCAGGGTGCCCCAAAATACATGAAACACACACTTGCAAAACTGAAGAGAGAAATAGATGTCTCTACAATAATAGTTGGAGATTTTAATACAACACTCCCATCTTTGGACAGAACAACTGGACAAAGGATCATTAAGGAAAGAGAGAACTTCAATAATATGATAAATGAACCAGACCTCACAGACTTATATAGAACATTGCACCCACAAATAGCACAATATACATCTTTCTCAAGTACTCATGGATCTTTCCCCAGGATAGACTATATATTGGATCACAATACAAGTCCCAGTAAATTTAAAAATATTGAACTTATACAAAGCACTGTCTCTGCTCATAATGGAATGAAGCTGGAAATCAACAACAAGTGGAGGAAAGGGAAACACAAATATATGGAGGTTAAACAGCACACTTTTAAACAATCAGTGGGTCAAAGAAGCAATTGCAAGAGAAATCAGTAAACATCTTCAGACGAGTGAAAACAAGAACACAAATTATCAAAACCTATGGGATGTAGTGAAGGCAAGTGCTAAGAGTAAAATTTATAGCCCTCAATGCTTACATTAAAAAAGAAGAGAGAGCTAAAATCAAAGACCTAACTGAACACCTGCAGGTACTAGAAAAAGAACAGCAAACTAATCCCAAGTAAGCAGAAAGAAAGAAATAGCAGAGATTAGAGAAGAAATAAATGAAATTGAGAACAACAACAACAACAAAACAATAGAGATAATCAACAAAAACAAATTTGGTTCTTTGAAAAAAGAACAACAAAATAGACAGGCCCTTAGCTAGACTGACAAAGAAAAAAAACTTAATAAATAAATAAATAAATAAGAGGATACTATGAACAACCATACGCCAACAAACTAGACAATGTAGACAAAATGGACAAATTCCTAGAAACACATGTACAACTGATCCAAGAAGAATTGAAGACCTCAAGAAACTAATCACAAGCAAGGAGATTAAAATCACCATTAAAACCTCCTAAAGATGAAAAGCCCAGTACCAGATGGATTCACAGGTGAATTCTACCAAACATTCAAAGAAAAATTAATACCAATTTTGCTCAAACGCATCCAAAAATTAGAAGAGGAGGGAATGTTACCAAACTCATTCTATGAAGCCAACGTCATCCTAATTCCAAAGCCAGATAAAGTTAACATGAAAAAAGAAAATTATGGACCAATTTCTCTAATGGACCAATTTCTCCAATTTCTCCAATTTCTCAATATCCTCAACAAAATACTTGCTAATAGAATCCAACAGCACATTAAAAGAATTATACATCCTGCTCAAGTGGGTTTTATCTCAGGTATGCAAGGGTGGTTGAAAACAAGAAAATCAATCAATGTAATACATCACATTACTAAATTGAGGAAGAAAATATCACATGAACATCTTGATTGATGCGGAAAAGGCATTTGACAAAATCCAATATCCTTTCTTGATGAAAACTCTCCAAAAGATAGGAATAGAAGGAAACTTTCTCAACACGATAAAGTGCATATATGAAAAACCCATAGCTAACATTGTACTCAATGAAGAAAGACTGAAAGCTTTCCCGCTGAGACTGGGAACAAGACAAGGATGCCACTATCACTGCTGTCATTCAATATTGTGCTAGAAGTCCTAGCTAGAGCATTTAGGCAAGAAAGAGAAATAAAAGGCATCCAAATAAGAAAGGAAGAAGTAAAACTTTCACTATTTGCTGATGATATGATCCTTTATCTAGAAAATCTTGAAAAATTTACTACAAAGCTACTAGAACTAATAGATGAGTTCAGCAAAGTGGCAGGATACAAGATTAATAAACAAAAATCAGTAGCATTTCTATATACTACTAATGAACAATCTGAAGAGAAAGTCAGGAAAAAAATCCCATTTACAATAATGACTAAAAAAAATAAAATACTTAGGAATAAACTTAACCAAGGACATAAATGACTTTTTTTTTTTTAAGGTTTATTTATTTACTTTATCCATTTTAAATCCCCCCCCCTCCCCATTTGCTGTTTTGTGTCCATTCGCTGGGCAATTCTGTGTGTCTGTTTCCTGCCATCTCTTCTCATCCTCCTCCTCCAGTCTTCACCAGGATTCGGTCCTGGAGACCTCCCATGTAGGAGAGAGGTGTTCTGCTATCTGCAACACCTCGGTTCCTGGTTTTCAGAGCTTTCGGAGCATCTCGTCTTGTCTCTCCCCTGCATCTCTCTCCTGTTACGTCATCATCTTGCTGCATGGCTCCTGGGGCCTGGCAGCTTGCCGGCACACAGAGCCTGGCAGCCCATGAGCCTTCTCTCTATATATATATTTTTTTATTTTACCGGGAGGTCCCGGGGATAGAACCCAGGTCCCTCCATATGGCAGACGGATGCCCAACCATTTGAGCCACATCCGCCCCCATTGTTTTTTTTTTTTTTAAGATTTATTTCATTTATTTATTTCTGTCTGCTCCCTCATTGTTTGAACTTGTGGTATCTGTCTGTCTTCTTTGTTTCTTTAGGAGGTACTGGGAACTGAACTCGGGACCTCTGATATGGGAGGAAGGTGCCTAATTGCTTAAGCCACTTCCATGTCCTGCTTTTTTGTGTCTCTCATTATGTTTTTCCTTCTTGTGTCTCTTGTTGTGTCTTCTTGTTGTGTCAGCTTGCTATGCCTGCCAGTTGCGTCAGTTTGCTGTCTTGCTTGTCTTCTTTAGGAGGCACCGGGAAACTCTGTTCCCTGCTTTGTTGTGTCTCTCATTATGTTTTTCTTCTTGTGTCTCTTGTTGCATCATCTTGTTGTGTCAGCTTGCTATGCCTGCCTGTCGCATCAGCTTGCTGTCTTCTCTAGGAAGCACCGGGAACCGAACCAAGGACCTCCCATGTGATAGGCAGGAGATCAATTGCTTGAGCCACATTTACTTCCCCATAAATGACTTGTATGTGGAAAACTACAAAACATTGCTTAAAGAAATCAAAGAAGATGGGGAGCGGATGTAGCTAAGTGATTGAGCACCTGCTTCCCATGTAAGAGGTCCTGGGTTCAATCTCCAGTATCTCCTAAAAAGAAACAAACAAACAAAACAAACAAACAAAAAACAAATCAAAGAGACCTAAATAAATGGAAGGACATTCCATGTTCATGGATTGGAAAAATAAATATCATTAAGATGTCAATTCTATGCAAATATTCTCGCTGTCCTGATTTTGTGATAATCAGGGTAGGCTAAACATTCTGTATATTAGAAACCATGCATGTGTCCCCAGACCTAGTTTTTCTCCCTAGGTCTGGTTTTCAGAATGCTGGTGATAAACTAAGCCTGATTTGTTATATGACCATCCTGTATGGGAAAAGACTGTAACTTTGGGTATCTTTGGTCAACCTTAAGAGATATAGCAGGGGGACAGATGTGGCTCGGGTGGTTGGGCATCCATCTCCCATATGGAGGGACCCGAGTTTGATCCCCGGGACCTCCCAGTGAAAATTTAAAAAAGAAAAATATAGAAGGCTTGTGGGCCACCAGGCCCCATGTGTGGGTGCGCTGCCAGGCCCTGCAAGTGGGTGAGCCATCAGGCCCCATGAGCCATGCAGCAAGATGATGACATAACAAGAGAGTGACACAAGGGAGAGCCAAGAGGAGATGCACCGAAAAACCAGGAACTAAGGTGGCCTAAGCAGTAGGATGCCTCTCTCCCACATTGAAGATTCTGAAGGTCGAATCCCAGTGAAGACAGGAGGAGAAGGATGAAAAGAGAGGGCAGGAAACAGACACAGAGAGTTGTTCAGTGAATGGACACAGAAATAGCAAAAAACGGTGGGAGGCGGGGTTAAAAATGGATAAAAGTAAGTAAATAAATAAATCCTTAAAAAAATGTATAGGGGAGTAAGATACGGACTATAGTTAGTAGCAATACTTTGACGAAGCTCTTTCATGATTTGTTAACAAATGCTTCACAACAATGCAGGGTGTTTGGTGGGGGGGTGATGTGTGGGAGCCCCATATGATGTTATGCATGTTTGTTTTGTAAGTTCACGATGTTTACTGAACATTTATAGTTTATGTAAGTTCATGTATGAATGATATACTTCAATAAATTGTTTTTTTAAAAAAGATTTCAATACTACCCAAATTTTTCTATAGTTTCAATGGAATCCCAATAAAACTTCCAACGGCTTTTTTTATAAACAGAATTTGGAAGGCCAATTATCAAATTTATTTGGAAGGGTAATAGGTCATGAATAATGAAAGATACATTTAAAAAGAAGAACAAAGTTGGAGTAGTCTCATTCCCTGACTTTAAAGCATATTACTTAGCTACATTGGTAGAAACAGCATGGTGCTGGCATAAAGATAGATATGTTGATCAATGGAATAGAACTGAGTGTTCAGAAATAGATCCTCAAATTTATGGCAAAGTGATTTTTGACAAAGCTGTCAAGCCAACCCAACTGGGCCAGAACAGACTATTCAACAAATGGTGCTGGGAGAACTGGATATCCATATCCAAAAGAAAGAAGGAGGGGCCCTATCTCATACCTTATACAAAAATTTAACTCAAAATAGATCAAAGACCTACATATAAAAGCTAGAAGCATAAAGCTTCTAGAAGAATATGTAGGGAAACATCTTCAAGATCTTGTTGTAGGCAGTAGTTTCTTAAACCATACACCCAAAGCACGAGCAATAAAAGAAAAAATAGATAAATGGGATCTCCTCAAACTTAAACACTTTTGTGCTTCAAAGGACTTTGTCAACAAAGTGAAAAGGCAGCCTACTCAATGGGAGAAAATATTTGGAAACCACATATCTAATAATGGTTTGATACCCATGTTACATAAAGAGATCATACAATTCAGCAATAAAAGAGAAAACAATCCAATTAAAAAATGGGCCAAAACTTGAATAGACATTTTTCCAAAGAGGGAATACAAATGGCCAAAAAGCACATGAAAAAATGTTCAACATCATTAATTATTAGGAAAATACAGCTCAAAACTACAATGAGATATCATCTCACACTGCATAGAATGGCTATTATTACAAAAGCAGAAAACTATAAGTGCTGGAGACATTGTGGAGAAATAAGGACACTCCTTCACTGTTGGTAGGAATGAAAAATGGTACAGCCTTTGTGGAAGACAATTTGGTGGTTCTTGAAGAAACTAAACATAGAACTGCCATATGATCCAGCAAACCTGTTAGTAGGAATACATTTAGAATAACTGAAAGCAAGGATGTGAGCTGACATTTGTGCACTGATAGCAGCATTATTCACAATTGCTAAAATGTGAAACAACCCAAGTGTCTGTCAACTGATGAGTGAAAAAATAAAATGTGGTATATACATATAATGGAATATTATTCAGCTATAAGAAGAATGCATATGACGACATGGATGAACCTTGAGGACATTACGTTGAGTGAAATGAGTCAGACACAAAAGGACAAATATTGTATGGTCTCACTAATACGAACTAAAATGATGCATAAACTCAAAGAGGTAAACTCTAGAATATAGGTTACTAAGAAATTGAATGTGGGTTGAAAATGGGAGCTGATGCTTAATGTATGTAAACTTTTTTTTTTTTAAGATTTTATTTATTTATTCATTTATCCCCCCCTTGCTGCTCGTGCTCGCTGGGTCAGCCAACCACGCCGTGCCGGCGGGCCTGCCTTCACCAGGAGGCCCCGGGAACCGAACCCAGGGCCTCCCATATGGTAAACGGGAGCCCTACTGATTGAGCCACAGCCGCTTCCCTATGTAAACTTTTTAATAAGGTTTATTGTACATGTGTGGAAATGAATAGAGTTGATGGTAATACATTATAGTGAGTATAATTAACACTTCTGATTTATAAATGTGATTATGGCTGAAAGAGGTTGTCTGTGGATGTAATATTTCAATTAAAAGGAAGCTAGAGAATAATGTATGGATTGTGTAATATAGTGATTTTGGTGGTGGATGAAGATTATGGTTAATAGTATTATAATGTTCTTCCTTAACAAAGTGTTAAATATATGGTGATACATGGGAAAATTACAACTAATATAACTTACGGATGATAGTTAACAGTAATATTGTAATTTTTTGCAGCAATGGCAAAAAAAGATATATCAATTCTAAGTGACAACAATAGCGGGGTATAAGGGAGTATGAGATTTTTCCTTTTGGAGTAATGAAAATGTTCTAAAATTGACTGAGATGATGACAGCACAACTCTGTGATGAGTATGGGAGCCACTGAGTGTACACTTTGGATACAATGTACAAGGCATGGAACTGTAGAACACAGTGTATCCTGGAAGATGGACTGTGGTTAACAGAACAAATACGAGAACATTCTCTCATGAACTATAACAAGTATGTAATACTAATGCAGGGTGGTTTTGGGGGGAAATACACCAAATGTAAGCTATTGGCTATCATTAGTAGTAATGTTTTTTTCATTTTTATATTTTTTATTATTATTTTTTAAAGATTATTTTAATCCACAGTCACTCTCCAAGGTCCATCCACCTTCTGTCCAGGGCCAAATAGATGAGTTAAAGGAGGATGTGAGAGAAATCATCACAATTGCAACTTCCAAGCCTTTGATAGTGGGAAGTAGTAATGTTTTGAAGATGCTCTTTCATAGTTTGTAGCAATTGTTTCACAACTATGTAAGGTGTTGGTAGTAATGTATGGGAGCCCTGTATGATGATACACATGTGTTTTGTAAGTTCACAATTTATACTATACATGTATTGTTTATGGATTTTCACGTATGAATGATAAACTTCAACAAAAAAGTTTAAAAAAATAAAATAAAACAGTTGTCCTGAGTGCCGTTGTGGTGACGGATGTAGGCCATTTTAAATCAGCACACACCATTCAGAACTGTGTGGGAGAAAGTGTGGTCTACGATGTGAACTGTGGTCTATGCTTGGTGGCAAGGCCCCAGGATGTGTACATCCATTGAGGGTGATGAGCCACACTGATGAAGGATGTTTGTGTGGGATGTTGTGGGAGGTGGGGGTGGGGTGGGGAACATGGGAATCTCTGTGATTTCTGTGTAATATTTGGGTGAACTAAGCAGCTTTAAAAATATATATATATATATATTAAAGAAAGAAAGAAAAAAAATTTTAAAAAAAGAAAAAAAATAATAAAACAGTCTTTAAAAAAAAGATTAAATTAGTTTAGTGGTTATGTAGGGATGGGGAAGGATAGAGGGATTGAGAAGTGACTGCTAAAGGGTGTGGAGTTTTTCTTTTTGGAGTAATAAAATTGTTCTAAAAATTTTTGTGGTGGTGAATGCACAACATTGTGATTATACTAAAAGGCATTGATTGTAAACTTTGGATGGATTTTACGGTATGTGAATATATTTTGATAAAATTGCATTTTTAAAAATAGAGTGTGGGTTACCAGGGTTGGGGGCAGATGCAAAGGGGAGTTAATGCAAAATGAGTATAGTGTTTCTGCTTGGAGTCAAGGGAAAGTTCTGGTAATGGATGGTGGTGAAGATAATGCAACATTGTGAATGTGATTAATCCCACTGAATGGTATTCTTGGAAGGAGTTGGAATGGGAAGAAGTGTGCTGTATATATGTTTTCACAATAAAAAAAAAAAAAGAGATAATGACAATTAAATGCAATACACGATACTGGATGGGATCTAAGAATGGAGGAGAAAAGGCTCAAAAGGACACAAGAGGGGAGCAGATGTAGCTACTCTACTTTTTTTTTTTTTTTTTT